>JAODAL010039450.1:0-37985 GCA_025379985.1 Phyllomedusa bahiana | reverse complement strand
AGAAAAATTGAAGAGTTTAAGTTTGCCTAGGGCAAAATAGTAAATTTACATGCAAAATGACAAAAATTAAGAGGGGAGGAAAAAAAACACAAAAAAAAGTTGTATGCCGACTTAAAAGGATAGTTTTGAAGGGCCCTTTTCAAAAGAGATTCATGATTCTAGTGAAGGTCAAAATTTGCTAAATCACTTTCCCCTTGTAATTTTTCCCCCCACCCTCCCAAACCAAATTTGCCCCCAAAATTAAAAAATTTGTAAATTTAATTGGGGGTAAAATTTTGAAAAATGTGCGGGAACTCTGATTTCATTTTATGTCACACAGTGGTCAAGCTATCAATTTCCTCATGCAAATACATTTCTATCCCTTTTTGGGTTTAAATTAATGCCCCAAGCCGGGGGGCAATTTTTTCTCCCTTAGGGCTTTGGCATGTAGTTTTAGACCAATATAGAGAAACCACAAGTTATAAGTATATGCTCATGTCTGTTTAAGTTCATTGAAGATTTTTTTTTTTTTTCCCAAATAAATTTTTTCAAAAAATTGAAATAAAAAAATTAAAAAAGAAAACCAAAGGGGAATAAAATTATGTAAGTGTATTATTTATTCCCTTGAAAATTTTTGCTTTTAAATCTTCAAATTTTAAATTTTAATTTATTTGTTTTTTTTAATTTTAAATTTTACAGATGTAGCAAAAAACAGAACAAAAAAGAAAAACAATGTTATCACAGCTCACAAAGTTATCTCAACAATGGTCTTTAAATTAAAAAGGGTTTTAAGACCAGACAAAAAGGGAAAAGTTTTTTGGATATCACATTTTCAAGTGGAAACTCGGCTACTTCCAAAAAATTTTAAAGGGGTTGTCTAAACTAAAAAGGGATTGTTTTTTTATGTTAAAGATCTTGCAAAAAAAAGTACTGTTGCTTTTTAGGCCCCTTTTTTAAACGTGTCCCTACCTTTTCCCTTGATTTTCCCCTTCTTGTTTGGGTTTCTCAGCTCCTCAGGTCACTATAGTTCCCACCCCCTTTTTTGATCTTTCCTAAATGCTGGTGCCAGCATTTGTTTTTAAATTCCCAAACAGAATTTGGGCTTCTACGGGCAGCCCCTAGGGGAATCTTTTAAACCCAAAACCCCTAAAATTAAAAGGGGAAACCCAAAAAAAACAGGAATGGGGGTAGTAAAGGGGGACCAAGCATTTTAAATTTACAAAAATACGTGACAAAGAAATTTAAAACGCCTTAAAATTTTTCCTCATTTTTAAAACTTTTTGCAGCCAAAATTTTAAAAGTTTTTCCCTTTGATATTTGAAATATTATAATGTCGGTCCCCGTTTTTGCCATAGAAAGTAGTAAATTAGTGAAGGAAATTTTAAGGCGATACCTTTTAGAGGCTAACTGAGTATTTTTGAGGGGTGAGTTTTCCCGAGAGGTAGCATCTCTTCTTGACTAAATGTTAATAAAACCCAAAACTGAAAATCCCAGATTTTTTATACACACAAGAAATGGATCTTTAAAAGGGAAATTTAAAAAATTCTTTAAAATAAAAAAATGAAAAATATGGGTAAAAGCATTTTTTTACAAATGTCAAAAATTTAAAACGTTTTAAACTTGTGGGGCGGGGGTTTTGCAAAAAAAAACCCAGGGGAGTGATCAGTAATTATTTCTCTTATTTTTTATGCAACCCAGGGGAAAAATTTTGTTGCACTCACATTCATACATAGTTTTGAAATTTAAGTTGGCATGAAAAATTTAAACCCATTTTGCGAGTTTTTTTAAATTTTTTGGGCATTAATTTTTTTTCCCCTTTCCCTTTCCCTCCCCCTCAGATTTATTAAAATCTTAAAATTAAGCCTTTAAACCTAAAATTCTTAAAGGGAATTTATTTTCTCCAAAAAAAATTGTAACGGGCCATGGCAGACCCAGTTCCTTTTTTGTTTTTAATGGGTAAAATTCTTGTGAAAATTCTTTCGCTGGCTAAAGCCCTCTGCCCTGTTTCCGCCACTAGGGGGTTTTGGTAGGACTTTGAAACCCACATAAAAAGATCCCCACCAAAATTGGGGAAACCTCAGGAAAAATGCCCCCCCTAATTTTTTGCAAGTGGGGTTTGGGGGACGGTAACTTTTAAACCCAGTGTGGTTGTGTCGGCGGGTCTTGCCCCTTTTTCTGAAGGCGGGGTAGGTGTTTTTTCATTTGGGGGCCTTCAGACCCGCTGGGAAACAAAAATGCCCCAAAAGGGTTTTTGGTGGTTTGGGAAAGGAAGGAAAAGGGGGGACGGGGGGGGGGGAATAATTTTTTGGTTTTGGGTCCTATGTAGCAAGGTTTTGAAGTTCCTTGGAAATCTTTCGTAGGATCCCCTTTGGGGTTTGTAGGTGACAACTGGGGGCACCGTTTTTCCCTTTTTGGGTCTCTTTGAATGTGGGGCAGATTGCCCTCTGTTGTTGGGGCCCCGCATTCCCTGATTTGGGGGTTTGCCCAGTAATTTTTGGTCTGTATCCAATTTTTGGAAAAATTTTTTGCCCCTCAATCCAGAAGGTGTTTGGGTCCAGGTCTGCTTTTGGTCAGACCCAAATACATTTGTACCGTATAGCCTGGTGAAATAAAAAATAGCTGTTTTGGTGGGGCTTGGGGGGGGAAAAGCTGTCTTTCCTGGGGTACCCCCCTTTTTCTGTCTGCCCGGTTTTGGGGGTATCCCTGATATAAAGTACCCGGGGGGGTTTTTGATGTGTATTTGTAGTATTCAGAAATTGGATTTTGCTCTCTAATTGGTAATGTTTAAGGTTTTTTTGGTGGGGTAAAGTTTTTTGAAGTCTTTATGGAATTAAAATAGGGCCTCCTGCCCGCAGTCCAGAGGGACAATGATCTTCTTTTTTTTAAAACGGAGGTACTTAAATGGGTTTGGTGTTGATTTTTTGATAAATATCCCTTCTCCATCCCGCCATAAAGTTTTTTGGGCAATTGGGGCGCCACATTTTGGCCCCCCATGGAATTTTCCCATTGCTTTTGATTACAGGTTTTTTCCCCAAAAGAAAAAAGGGTTTGTGGCTAAAGGTATAAAAATTTGGATGACTGGGTAAACGGGTTTCCCGGTTGGGGTTTTGGGTTTCTTTTTAGGTGCACCTGACATGTTTCCCAAACTCCACCCTTTGGGGGGAAATGTTTGTATACAAGGTTTCCCTACATCCAGGGTTTGGCCCAAAAAAAGGGCCTCAGGAAGGGGGACCGAGGGTTTTGGGTTTTGGGTTTAAAAAAAGGCCCTGTTGTGTCCGGAGGGTAGATGGGGAAATTTTTTGCCCAGGGGTTTTAGGAGATTTTCCCAACCCAACCTGAGAAAATTCCCTCTGCCCAGGGTCCCAATGCCCGAAATGAAAAAGGCCTCCCGGGGTTGCCACCCTTTAGGATTTTTGGGGGGAGCTTTTAAAAGAACCCGGGCCCCGGCTTGGGTTTCCTTTCGGGGGAAAACCCTTTCCCCCTGTTTTCCGGCCCTAAATTGGGAAACTTTTTTACCCAATTATTTTTAGTTTGTTTCTTTTTAAGGGCCCCTGTGGGAAAATTCATTTCCAAGTTTTCCCGTAGTGGATGGGATTTGACGTTGCCTGTTTGTTCCCGGGATAAAGTCAAAAGATGTTAATAAAGACTTTTGGGCCCTCCCCCTTTGTCAGGGGTTTTTTTTTAATTCTATCCTGATTTTCTTTCAGGGGAAAGCAATACCCTTTTCTTTCCGGAACGGGTTAGGTTGTGTACTTTTTTTTCTTTTTTTTCTCCAGGATTTAAATTTTTTACCTTGCTTCTAAAACAATAAAGGGAAATTTATCCAGTCTCCCAATTAGTTCCGGGGCCGGGGGGGTCCGGGTTTGGGATTTTTTGGTTTGGTTTCGTTATTTGCTGTTTTTGTTCAGATCCCTTGCTGTATGGAAGGTTTTTCCTTAGAAGAAACCCCCTAAATTTCATTTTTCTGAAGAACTCCTCCCATTTCATTGCAGTTTTTGGGAAAAGGGTCAGGGATTTCTGTTTGAGGGGGCAAAAAAAGGAGAAAAATTTTTTAAAAAGAGAACGGGCCCATTTAAATGTTTTGTTTGGCTCAAAAGGGGGAAACGGTTTTAACCATCAGGGTTGCTGAGCGGGCTGGGTATTTGTATTGAGTAAATTGAAAACCCTTTTCCCTCCCTCGTTTTTCTGGAGTTTTTTCCCCCTTTTTGTTTTTTGATGTTTCATGCCCTCCCTTTTTTCTGGAGAATGTTGGAGTTTTCCCTTTCTTTTCCCCTGTTTTGTCTTTCCCCCAAGTGATGTCTTTGGGGCCGAAACCCCCTCCGGGTGTTTTTTCTTTTGTTTTTTAAAAGGAAAATTTTTTAATATTTTGTTCCGCCCCTTCTCAGATGTCCGAATACATGGTTTGTTCTGAAAACCGGCTGTTGTAGGTGTGGGGGGGTTTGGGGGGTTTTATGCAGGGAAAACCCCTTTTGGGGTTTGGTTTTTTCCCTTTTTTGCATTTTTTTTAAAAAAAGATGTCCTGTTAAGTTGTGCAAGTTTCTTAACCCCGGTTTTTCAGTTCCATTATTGACGGTACATTGTGGTATCTTCCAATTTGGGCTTTTAGTATTTTGTTTTTCCGTGTTAGTTTTTAAAAAGTAGTAGAATAGTGAAGAAATCGGGCCGATCCCTTTTTAAAGGGGGCAAAAATGAGTATATTTAAAGGGGGTTGGGGGCTTTCGAGAGGAATTTGCTCTTTCTTCAGAACTGATGTTATCAAAAAACTGAAAATAAACAGACTTTTTTACACACAAGAAATTTTTTTTTCCCAAAGGGGATTTAAAGAATTTTTTTAAAAATAACAAAAGGGAAAAATTTTGGTTTAAAGAAGTTTTTTAAAAACCCTTTTCAAGAATTAAACAGTCGGGAAAAACTTGTGGGGCTTTAAAGGGAGTAAATATTAATTTTTTCCTCTTATTTTTAAATTGCAATCAGGGGGATTTGTTGCATAACGGGTTCTTTACATAGTTGACATGGCTGGCTTAAATTTAACCCATTTTGCAGATTTAAATTTTTGCTTTAAATTTTTTAAAAATTCCCTTTTCCTTCCCTCCCCCAGATTCTTAAAATTTTTCCCCTTTAAAGGGCCGTTACCTGCAAATCTTCCATGGAATGTTTTTCTCCAGGAAATTTTGCGGCCCCACTGGCGATCGGGTTCTGTTTTTGAAAATGGTGAATCTTTTGGAAAATTTTAAACGTGGTTTGGGGTCCCTGCCTTTTTTCCCCAACATAGAGGCCTTGGGGGTAGGACTTTGGCATACACATAATCAGATAAAACCAAAAGGGGAAGACCTGCAGGAAAAGGGCCCCCTTTAAATTCTGTGCACCTGCTGGGATTGGGGGACGGGTTTACATTTTGTCAGCAGTTTTGGATGTTTCTGAAAGGTCTTCCCACCTGTTCTGCGGCTTAAAAGGAGGGGTGCCTTTTTAAAATTTGGGGCCTTCAGAGGGGTTTCCGGACTTTAATGCCCCAGGTTGGGGTTGCCGAAAGGTAAGGAGGGGGGGGGATTTGGGAAAATGTCTTTGAGTCGGTTGTCCCTATGTAAACGGGTTTAAATTTCCCTTTGGCAATCTTTCTTTTGGATTCCATTGGGTTGTTGGTGCCCAACTAGGGGCATTCGTTCTTCCTTTGGGCCTCTTTTAAAATGTGGGGCAGACTTCTCTGTTGGGGGGGCCCCGTTTTTGGGCTGATTTGGTTGTCAGCCCCAATTTTTTGGGTCTGTTTTTCCAATTTTTGAGAAATTTTTTGTCCCCAGATCTCAGAAGGTGCTTGCCCCAGGTCTGCTTTGTGTTTTGAAAAACACAGAGGGCTACATGTATGAAAACTGTCTAAGTCTAAATTTCACTATGTTGCCCATTGGAACCAATCAGAGTGTCCCTTTAATTTCTCGAGAGCAACTATATGAAATCAAAGGGGCATTCTGATTGGTTGCTATGGGCAACAAAGTGAGTTTTAGACCTAGACAGTTTTCATACATGTGGCCCAAAGTAGCAAGTATCTGAAAAGTGTAAAGAGAACGATATGTGCTTTTCCAAATTTTTGAAATTTAAAAAACTGAAAAGTGTGGAGTGCATATTTAATCATCTCCCCGTACTCTGATATCCCTAAATAAAATCCAGAGTGACTAATTGCCTCTAAAAGTCACCTTATTAGTAAATACTAAGGGCCACATGTATGAAAACTGTCTAGATCTAAAATTCACTTTGTTGCCTGTAGCAACAAATCAGAACACCCCTTTCATATCATATAGTGCTCTGGAAAAATGAGAGGGGTGCTCTGATTGGTTTCTATGGGAAACAAAGAGAGTTTTAGACCTAGACAGTTTTCACACATGTGGCCCTAAGTTTGGTGCTGAAAAGAGAGAGAGGCGTAGCCTTGATGCATTATATCCAACAAATAGAATAAAAGTATACTATGAGAAGCTTTTCACACTCGTGTTGTACAACAGCGGCACAACACACTATTATGTACATATACAGGATATGTTTTTGGCGTATCAGCAGCCAGCAAATTTCACTGTAAACCTTTGCAGCAGGGAGGATATCCAGGTTCGAGACGAAGAAAAGAAGTTGTATGTACTAGATCTATATATAAATGTAGTATAAACTAGATCTTTACATAGAAATAGTATAGACTAGATCTATATATCGAAGAAGTATTGTCACGTCCATGCCATCGGGCCCTGGTCGCCGTCCACGGTCGCTGCGACCATAACTGCAGCTTTGCCTTTCTTTGTGTGAACACATTCCAGTAGTCCTGAATCTTGATTCATTTCTGGCCGACGTCTTGGCCAGAAATCCGGCCTTTATGGAAAAGTGGCTAGAAAAATGCCCTTTTTGAATGCAGCCATAAGAAATCCCGCTTGTAGTTTGCAAAAAGCTATTTAGAGGGCACAGTAAGCATGTGGAAGAAGGTGCTCTGGTCAAATGAGACCAAAATTTAACTTTTTGGCTTAAAGGGGTTTTGCCAAGAAGTGACTTCCTATAGAGATGGGCGAATTTCCCGAAAATTGGTTCGTTCACTTCGCCAAATTTCCCGACAAAAAATAACTTCGTTCCGAATTACTTCGGGATGAATCATGTTAAAAAAAAGCTATTTCCAGGCTGCACAGAGTTGCAGGGTGTTTGTAGAACGTTGTGCCATGATTAAAATTTTTTGGCAGAGGGAGTTTGGGTTTTGGTTTCCCAAAACAATGTTGTGTTTTGTATGACACGCAGATAAACCGGCCGCCGCTCTTAAAATTCGCTTCACTCAAAAATTCCCCTGGGAAATTAGAGGAAAAAAACTGACCAAAAACTGAAGGGGGAAATTGTAGCCTGTGAAAGTCATGCGAGCGACAGCTGGCAACATCAGTGACAGAGTGTGGGGGTTTGACGGCGGCAAAAAAGAAGCATGATTGGGAGAGGGGCCCACTTTAAAATTTCTGGGGGTGGCAAAAAAAAAGGAGTAAGCCCAGAGTGGCAAAAATGACCAGTTGTAGGTTAGGGCAGCAAAAGGCCACAGCAGAAACATAAAGGTCAACAGGGGCACAATGCCATTCTAGGGGTGGAAAAAAAAAAAAGGAAGTTTTTTTTGGCCACAGAGGGGCCCACAATGACACAGTGGGGAGGTCACAGCAGCAGAAATTGAGGTCAGACATTTGGCCAATGACATTCGGGAGGGGGCCCCAAAAACGGGAGTGGGGCCAGAGTTTGGGGACAATGACACAGTGGTAGGGTCAGGGGCAGCAGAACGAGCAGCATGGGGGTTCAGACGGGCACAATGACACAGTTGTGGGTCCCCGGAAAGCCCCATAAGCAGCAGCTGGAGGTCAGACAGTGGCTAATGACACAGTGTTTGGGTCACGGCAGCACCACAGCAGCGCATGGGTTTAGAAAAGGGGCCCACAATGACACAGTGTGGGGGTAAACGGCGCAGCCCCCACCCAGCAGATGAGGCGGGCCCAGGGGCAAAATTTGAAGTTTTGTGGGCCCACGGCAGCAGCCACAGCAGCACATAAAGGTAAAGAACAGGGGAACAATGACACAGTGTGTGGGTCCCCGGCAGCACCACGCAGCAGCTTTGGAAGGTCAGCCCAGGGGGTCAATGACACGGGTGTGTGGGTTCACGGCAGCAGCCCCACCCAAGCACCCAGGGGTAAAGACAGTGGCACAAGACATTTGTGAAGGTTACGGCGGGCAGCCCCACAGCTGCAGTGGGGGTCCCCCCTTTGTCACAATGACAGTGTGTAGGTCACGGACCACCCCAAAAAGCAGCAAAATGGGGTCGACGTGGTACAAAAACATTATGGGGGGGGGAAAAAAAAAACAGGAGTGGGGCCAGAATTGGGACAATGACACAAGGGTGAGGTCACGGCCAGCAGCCACAGCAGAAGCTTTGGGGTCTTTAAGTGGCACAATAAACAGTGTGTAGGTTTAAGGGCAGCACCCACACAGCAGCATGGGGGTCGCAGTGTAAAAATTTGCCCAGTGTTATTTTCGGCAGCAGCCACGCAGCAGCATGGGGGTAAGACAGGTCACAATGAAATTTTGGGTTGGTAGGTAATGGCGCAGCCTGCAACGCATGGGGTAATAAAGTGGCACAACAACTTTTCGGAGGGGGGCCCTAAAAACAGGGAGTGGGGCCAGGTTTGGGGAAACAATGCCCACAGTTTTGTGGGTTCAGGGGAAGGCCAGCCCCCAGCAGGAGCATGAGGTGGACAGGGGCACAAGGGACAGATTTGTGTAGGTAAAGGGGCACAGCCACAGCAGCAGAAAATGGGGGTCAGAAAGTGGCACAATGAAAAGTTGTTAGGTTACGGGCAGCCACAGGGGAAACATGAGGTCAACAGTGTAAACAATGACAGTGGTGGGTCCGGCGGGCAGCCAAGCAGCAGCATGAGGTAAAGACAGTGGCACAAAAACATTCTGGAGGTGGCAAAAAAAAATAGGCCACAGAGTTGGAAAATTTGACACAGGGGGAGGTAGGGCAGCAGCAGATGGGGCCCGACAGTGGCACAATTAACGTTTTGGTAGGTCAGGGCAGCAGCCACCAGAAAGCATAAAGGGCCCAAAAAGTGGCAAAATGCCCACAGTGGTAAGTCACGGCAGCAGCCACAGCAGCAGCATGAGGTCAGACAGTGGCACAATGACATTCCGGAGGTGGCAAAAACAGGAGTAGGCCACAAGTGGGACAATGACACAGTGTGTAGGTCACGGCATCAGCCACAGCAGCAGCATGAGGTCAGACAGTGGCACAATGACACAGTGTGTAGGTCACGCAGCAGCCAGCAGCAGCATGAGTCAGACAGTGGCACAATGACACAGGTGTGTAGGTCACAGGCAGACAGTGCACATGAACAGTGAGGTCACGGCAGCGCCCGTGCACATGAGGTCAGACAGTGGCACAATGACACAGTGTGTAGGTCACTGCAGCAGCAGCATGAGGTCAGACAGTGGCACAATGACACAGTGTGGATGTCATTGCACCAGCAACAACAGCAGCATGAGGTCAGACAGTGGCACAATGACAGAGTGTGGAGGTGGGTGGCAATACCAGTCCCTGGTATAGATGGTTGGTGGCAGATGGAGAAACTGTCAGCAGATGTGTGGCATCAGGCGGTAGGCGGCATCAGAATAGTGGCTGAGGCAGGTAGTTTGAACCCAGACTCATTTCTCACAGTTTGGGTGAGGCGTCATGGCTGATGTAGTCTGACGCCTAAGGCATTGGTGTGTGGAAATCCTGGCCGATCCACGCCTGATTCATCTTGACAAAGGTCAGTCGTTCCACATTTCCCGTGGACAAGCCGGTTCTCCTTGGGGTATCGATGGCTCCCGCCGCACTGAACACCCACTCTGATGCCACACTACTGGCCGGGCAGGACAGCTTCTCCACTGCAAACTCGGCAAGTTGTGGCCACACATCCAGTTTGGCTGCCCAGTAGTCCAGCGGATCCTCTAACTGGGATGGCAGAGTGCTGTCCAAGTAGGCCACCACCTGTTGATTCAGGGTCTGCTCCAGGTCCTGCTGCTGCTGCTGCTGGCGATTGCCCTCCTCACTAGGCGGGTGAAGGAAGCTGCTCATCAGTGACTCCAGACTTAGGTTGCTGCTGATGGAGCTGGTACTGCTCCGACCCCCCCACCTTCCCCTGGCAGCCGCGGCAGTAGTACGTGAGCGCTGAAGAACCCCCCGGTCAGACCTGTCAGAGGAGGGATGATGCCGCACGTAGGCAGCGGCCAACTGACTATGGAGGATTTCCCTATAGTATTTTAGTTTGTCCTCCCTTTCAATAGCTGGGAAAAAGGCTCCCATTTTGGACAGGTAGCGAGGGTCCAATAGGGTGGAGAGCCAGAAGTCATCCCTCTGCCGGATGCTGACTATTCGGCTGTCAGTAGCCAGGCAAATCTGCATGCTGCGGGCCATCTGCAAAAGTGACTCCGAGGGGCTCCCTGCCTCCATCTCCACTGTATACTGCCACGGTGCTTGCGGGTCATCTGCCTTGTCTTCCTCATCTCCATCTACCTCCTCCAGCTGCTCCTGCTCCTCCTCTCTTGTCACCTGGGTAGAAAATCCACTCATTTCACCAGACAATGCTTTTGCTCCAATATCCTCCTCCTCCGCCTCCTCCTCCATTTCAGTCCCCACCGGACTCATGTGGCCACGAGATGTAGTCGCCACGTCTCCAGTCCCCTGCCCAGACATATTTTCAGCATCTGTTCCAGGACATGAAGCAGTGGAATGACGTTATTCATCCCATAGTCCTGGCGACTGACAAATAATGTGGCCTCCTCGAATGGCCTCAACAAACGGCCGGTGTCACGCTTGAGTTGCCACTGGCTGACATCAAAGTTACACAGGGGAGTACTCCTGTCCGCCTGGATCATCAAAAAATCGTTAATGCCTTTCTCTGTTCATACAGTCGGTCCAACATGTGCAGGCTGGAATTCCAACGGGTGGAAACATCACATATCAGAGTGTGTTGGGGGAGGCCGTTCTGCCGCTGCAACTCGAGGAGAGTGTTCCTGGCTTTGTAAGAATGGATGAAGTGCATGCACTGTTTCCTGGCCATTTTCAGAATCTTCTGAAGATCGGTGGAAGATTCAGAATTTTCACAACCAGTTGAAACATGCATGCAGGGCAATGACCATCCCTTCTGGCGACGTGGACAATGTTCCTCCCATTGTCCTCACCATGGTTCCGTTGGTGGCCACCACATCTGAGTACCAAGTTATCCTCCGCCCTGGTACAACGCTTTCATGTGTTGACGCAGGGCCGTGGTGCCAACGTTAGCTCCCTGGCCACGCTTCACTTTCTGCCTACAGATTCTACATTTACCCATATTCGGCTCCTCCGGTGTCTTTGCACAGAACTGCCACACCGCCGAGTATCGGATTTTACCTCCAATGCTCCGCACTGATTGACTACTGCCGCCGCTGCCTCACTGAGCCCCTGTGCCGCTACTTTCTTGGACCTGCAAAGCGGGTTTCTTACCCCGTGGCCGCTTGGCTCCCGACCTCACACTGCTGCTATCCTGCTGACTCACGGCCACACGACCCACTTGCTGGCTGCGCCGCTGCCTGACGCGCAAGCTGACGCCCTCTTCTCCTGACGATGATGAAGCCCTTGCTTCACCCGGCTCCCAAGTGCGGTCGGCTACATCATCATCTATTTGTGTTTCATCGTCACTGCTGTCCTCATCACTAGTGTTGAGCGATTACGTTGGCTATCGACATCGGGCGATAGTCGATAGTCGGCCACCATCGATAAGGTTTTCGATAGTGAGCAGTCGATTATGAGCGATGACCATTAAAGTCTATGGGAGAGCAACAACACCTTCATTCTTACACCCAAACAGGGCTGGAGAAGCTGGAATTAACAGCCACAACAGTCAAATGGATACCTGCTACATCTTAGGCACAACACTTAGGCTATAAAAGCCACAGAAAAAAAGTCACACACCATTCACTATCCCTGTCTTGTACCACAGCATGACCCTTAAACCTGCATCACCCACAAATTAAAAAGTGCCAGAAGGCAGTATTATTTGAACCATCATTTTACTTGAACTGGACATTGAATATCCCTGTCCTGGAACGCAGCATGAGCCCCAAACCTGCATGACCCCAGATTAAAAAGTGCCGGAAAAAGGAGTCTTTCAACCACCATTTTAGTTGAACTGGACATTGACTATACCTGTCCTGGACCGCAGTATGACCATTAAACCTGTCTGACCCCCAGATTAAAAAGTGCCGGGAAAAGGAGTCTTTGAACCACCATTTTAGTTGAACTGGACACTAACTATATCTGTCCTGTACCGCAGAATGACCATTAAACCTGTCTGACCCACAGATTAAAAAGTGCCGGAAATAGGAGTCTTTCAACCACCATTTTAGTTGAACTGGACATTGACAAACCCTGTCCTGGACCGCAGCATGACCCTTAAACCTGTCTGACCCACAGATTAAAAAGTGCCGGAAAAAGGAGTCTTTCAACCACCATTTTAGTTTCACTGGACATTGACTATCCCTGTCCTGGGCCACAGCATGAGCCCCAAACCTGCATGACCCCAGATTAAAAAGTGCCGGAAAAAGGAGTCTTTCAACCACCATTTTAGTTGAACTGGACATTGACTATACCTGTCCTGTGCCACAGCATGACCCAGGGCCGGAGTTACAGTGGGTGCGGTGAGAGCCCAGGCTGGCATCCGTCATCTATTAACACACAGGTTAAAATGCCCTGATGACGCAGCAACGAAAACTGTCGTGCTGAAGCAGAGTGCGGAAGCGGAAGTGTGAGAACTCCAGCCTTCCTCAGTACACAGTCAAGACCTGGGTAGCGCTTGCCCCTCCGTATGAGTGCGGACCAATTGAGCTTCACTTGGAAATACTGGTGGTTAACGCTCCTGTTCCACCCAGGTGCCCTTTTTCTTGGCATTCTTTTTCTCATTTTACTCAACGTGCTGGAGAAAATTGTCTCTGTACTTTGTTCTCTGTCCATGCTCCATACTCCATGTCCTCTGAATAACCTACATCTGGTCAAGTTTTCCTGTACCTCCCTTGTCCAATTCAGAGGAATTTTTTTTACCAGCTATTTTGTACATGCAAGTTTTTTAGTAGTTTAATTCTATAAAACACTTTTTTATTATAGGATGGAATCCCATCATATCTTTGTTTCTCTTTTTTTAATTGTATTAAATGGGTTGTCTCAATACAGGGATTGATAGCTATGTTAAAGATCTTGCAAAAACAAGTCATTTTGCAATATGTGTCCATTAACAGTGTCCTACCTATTCCTGTTTCTGACAGCACCATCACCCTTGAGCCACTCTTGACAATTGTGAAGAACAAATGTCTGTTAGAAACAACATTTTTTTATAATAGGACCTGTAGTATAGCTGCATTTCAAAGCAAAATGCCCCCAAAAATTCAAAACATGACCGTGTATCTGAAATGTATTCGGATAATAAAAGGTATTTTTGGCACCTATCAATTCACCTGTGGTGACTACAAAATTGCTGTATTTAAATTTAACTGCAAAGTAGATCTATCAACAAAGCTGGCCTGCGCCAAAGTGAAAAAACACGTATCTGAAATGTATTCGGATAATAAAAGGTATTTTTTGGCACCTATCAATTCACCTGTGGTGACTAAAAAAATTGCAGTATTCACATTTAAGTGCAAGGTGCCTCAATGAACAAAGCTGTAGTGCGCCAAAGTCAAAAAACACGTATCTGAAATTTATTCGGATATTACAAGGTATTTTTGGCACCTATCAACCTGTGCTGACTTGCTGGATTCTAATTTAAGTACAAGGTGGATATATCAACAAAGGTGGAATGGGCAAAATTGAAAATGAACACCTATCTGAAATTTATACTGATAATAAAAGTGGAGTTTTGCACCTAACAAAGAGACCTGCAGTTACTAGAAAAGATGTGTATCCTATAAGTTCAGGCTGCCCAATATCCAGGAAATATTTCAATAGAAACTGTTAATAATAAAGCTATTGCAATGTCTACACTAAGTCTTGGTGAACTTTATCCAGTATTCTTTATAGAGCTTGTCTATTCGTTTAATACAAGATTTTTTTGGGCACCTTTCAATTCACCTGTGGTGACTACAAAATTCTGGATTCAAATTTTAAAGTGCAAGGTGGATATATCAACAAAAGTGGAATGGGCAAAATTTAAAATAAAACCCCTTTATCTGAAATGTATACTGATAATAAAAGGGAGTTTTGCATCTAACAAAGAGACCTGCATTTTTACTAGAAAAGATGTGTACCCCTATAAGTTCAGGCTGCCCAATATCCGGGGAAAATATTTCAATAGAAAACTGTTAATAATAAAGCTATTGCAATGTCTACACTAAGTCTTGGTGAACTTTGTCCATTATTCTTTATAGAGCTTGTCTGTGTTCGCCCGCCGGGGCTCCCCCTCCGCTCCCCCCCGTGACTTTACAGCAGTAGATGCTCCTTTAAAATTCTCTACCTAACTATATAAAATCTTCCAATCTCTAATCTAACTAAATTGTAAGGATCACAGCTAATAGTAGAGGTTCTGCTCTGAGACGCTGGGAGACACTGAGGCTGAACAGGAAACGCTGTTCTATGTAAAACGAGGTCATGTGATTTTTCCAGCCAATCGCAACCATACACATCCCAGTCATGACGTCGCACACACATCTCACCCTGCTCTATTCTGTAATCTGATTTGCTGGCCGCCAAAATTACAGGAAGTGCCGAAAAAGGCGCGATCTTAATAGATGATGCACAGATTTTAACCTAAATTATCGCATGATCTAAAAAATCTGATCACCATAAAACTGTGCCGATTTCAACTTTGTCGATAATAATCGCTCAACACTACTCATCACCGGTCTTGGTATGCAGAGGCTGACCCCTCACAACATGACCTCCCATGCCACTCTCAACATCTATACTTTGCCGCCTACTGCAAGAAGCAGGGGATATTGGCCCCATTTCTTCGCTGCCAAGTAGCTGCTGACTGCGCTCCTCAAATTGTTCATCCTCGCTATATAGTGGCGCTGAGCCCAGACCACATAGTAGATCTCTGGCTGAGGGAACCGGATGGGACAGAGGCGGGTTGAGGACAGGTGAGGGCCGCTTACCCGCTCCCGGGCCATGCCAACTGTGTCTGACGTTCCCACCGACTCTTGGGTGGGGTTGTCAGATGTCATCTGGGAGGAAGAGGATGACCTAGTCAACCAATCAAGAACCCTTGGGTTGCTAGTCAGCACACGACCGCTAGATGATAGCGGCAGTTGTGGCCTCACCGAGTGATCCCTGCTGCGACGTCCCCTTGCAGTGCTGCGACCTGGGCCTGGAATGTTTGTGCCTCGGCCACTTGCAGGTGAAGAGCCTGCCACCTCTCTGTCTGACGTACTGTTTGTTCTAAAATGTACGACACTTTTGATGAAATATCTGTATTGATAAATACACACCCTGTATTTGATCCCCAAATGAACCCCTAAGAAGCTTGGGTAACCCTTTTGGGTATAAAATTTCGTCCCCAAATTGGCAGGGAAAAATTGACTTTTTATGTGCCCCTTTTAAAAAACCCCTGTATTTTAATGAATATAAAAGCACAAAAAGGCTTTAAATTAACTTCGGATATGAATTATGCTACAGAAATTTTTTCTTGGCGGTGAAAAAAAAAAGTTTCTTTTACTGATACAAATGAGAACCACTTAATTAAACCCCTGGATGTAAATTGCACCAAACAATTGAGCAAACCCCAAATCAGCTTTTTAGGGTTACAATTTGGTTTTTTTCTACGCTACACAACAAGAAAAAATTAAATTAACCCTTTGCTTTGATTATGCTACAGGAAAATTGTAATTTTTGGCGGGGAAAAAAGACGGTTTTATTTTTTTTTCACCACACAAAAACAACGCTTAAATTTAACCCCCGGGTGTAAATGTGCAAAAGAATTGAGCAGCCCCAAATACTAGTTGGTACGGGTTTCAATTGCGTGTTTTCACGCTACACAACAAAGAAAAAATTTTAATTTAAACCTTTGCTTGTGAATTATGCACAGGAAAATTTAATTTTTGGCAGTGAAAAAGACGGTTTATTTTTTTCAACACAGCAGAAAAAAATGTTAATTAACCCATGGATTTAAAAAGGCCAAACAATTGAGCAACCACAAACTACAGCTTTTTAGTGTTACAATGGGGGGTTTTCTACGCTACATAACAAAGAAAAAAATTTAATTTAAACCCTTCGATTGTGAATTATGGTACAGGAAAATTGTAATTTGGTTTTCGGTGAAAAAGACGATTTTTTTTTGTCACCACAGCAGAAAAAAAACGCTTAATTAACCCCCGGATTAAAATTTCGGCAAACAAATTTAAGCAACCACAAACTACAGCTTTGAACTGTTTCAATTGGGGTTTTCTACGTACACAACAAGAAAAAAATTTAATTAACTTCGCTTGGAAATTTGGCTACAGGGAAAATTGTAATTTTTTTCCGGGAAAAAAGGTTTATTTTTGTCCCACAGCAAAAAACAACGCTTTTTTAAAACCCCCGGATGTAAATTTTTCCCAAACAATTGAGCACCACAAATACGAGCTTGTACGTGTTTTCAATGGCGTGTTTTTTTCCTACACAACAAGAGAAAAAATTGTAATTAAACCTGCTTGAAATTTTGCTACGGGGAAAATTGTAATTTTTGGCGGGGAAAAAGACGGGTTTTATTTTTTTTCACCACAGCAGAAAAACAACGCTTAATTTAACCCCTGGAAAGAAAATTTTCGCAAAAGAAAAGAGCAGCCACAAACTGCTACTTTTTTACGTGTTACAAATTTCGTGTTTTTTTACGTACACAACCAGAAAAAAATTTAATTAACCTTCCTTTGAATTATTACAGGGAAAATTGTAATTTTGGGGGTGAAAAAGACGTTTATTTGGTCACCAAAGCAAAAAACAACGCTTAATTTAACCCCGGATGTAAAATTTCGCCAAACAATTAAGCAACCCAAAATACAGCTTTGTAACGTGTTACAAATTCGTGTTTTCTACTTTAAAAAACAAGGAAAAAAATTGTAATTTAACCTCGCTTGTGAATTTGGCTCAGGAAAAAGTAATTTGGGTAAAAGACGGGTTTACTTTTGTCACCACATCAGAAAAAAAACGCTTAATAAAAACCCCCGGATGTTAAAATGCGCAAAAGAAATTAGCAGCCACAAACTGCAGCTTTGTAGGTGTTACAATTGCGTTTTTTCTACGCTACAAAAACCAAAAAAAAATTTTAAAACCTTCGCTTGTGAAAATGCTACAGGAAAATTGTCATTTTTGGGGGAAAAAAAGATGTTTAAATTTTCTCCCACAGCAGAAAAAAAACGCTTTTAAAACCCCTGGATTTAAATTGCGCCAAACAATTGACAACTACAAACAACAGCTTCGTAGCGTGTTCAAGGGCGGTTTTCTATGCTACACAACAAGAGAAAAATTGTAATTAACCTTTCGTTTGTGAATTAGGCTACGAAATTTTTTTTTTGGGTGAAAAAGGGTTTTCTTGAGTCACCACAGCAGAAAAACAACCTTAATTAACCCCGGGATGAAAATTGGCAAAAGAATTGGCCCCAAAAAAGAAGTGGTATTGTATTGTAAAAAGCTTTTCTTTAAATTAAAACAACAAAAACGGGCTTAATCCCCTTGGATTTCAATGGCTGTGAGCGAAAGCATTAAAATTATTGCACGCATTTGGACGCAAACTGGACTTCAGACCCCAAAACCCAAAAAAAAAAAACAAAATAGAACATTAAAAACGTCTCGAACAACTAACACCCCAAAAAATCGCTGTAAAAAAAATCAGTTCTTCAGTAAGACTACCCCTCAGCCGCAGCAGCACCCCCTGATCGTACAGGAGAGGAGTGTGAGCTCCCAGCGTCGGCCGGACTTATATGTGGGGTGAGTAAAAAATCCGGCCGGTTCTGATTGGCTTCATCCTACATGTCATGCAGGCTATCCCTTTTTCCCCCAGAGTGCTTTTCCCCCCATGTAACCCCATGTGCTCCAGCCATTTATCAATCAAAAGCACACTTCGTTCACCCGAAGTACCCCAAACTTCGACTTCGTTCAGAACCGAAGTTTTCCTGAAATTCTAAACGAATTCCACTTCGTTAGAATCAATTCACCCATCTCTAACTTCCTTACCTCTTAATCTGCTCAGAAGAGACTATAAACAAAGCACTGAGCCTCACAGAGGGAGAGAGAGCAGAGCTGAGAACACAGCCAAGAATCAGGGAGCATGTGCAATGTTCACTGAAATAATTACATTACAACCAGTGGATTCTATATACAAAAGACACAGGGCTGATTCACTGCTTTTTCTCCACAGTCCCTTGCCAGCTCCTTCATGTTCCCTGTCATCAGATAAGAAGTGCAGACAACGCAAGCTCGCAAGCTCGGCCAGATCAGCTCCTGTCATCTGCTGGTCGTGTCTAATGTAAACTTTTAAGTAACTAAGGGCATGTAAGGAAGGCTGTAGCTCTCAGAGGCTTCACTTTTTGTAATCACATATATTTAGAAAAGTGAATTTTGGAGGATCCCATGTCAACATTACATCGTGGCAAAACCCCTTTAAATGTCAAACGGTAGGTGTAGAGGAAAGCCAACGCTGCACATTACCCTGAAAACACCATCCCCAAAGTGAAACATGGTGGTGGCAGCATCATGCTCTGAGGAGGCTTTGTTTAAACAGGACTGGGAAGCTGATCAGAGTTGATGGGAAGATGGATGGAGCTAAAGATAGGGAAATCCTGGGGGAAAACCTGTTAGAGGCTACAAAAGACTTGAGACTGGGGCATAGGTTCACCTTCCAGCAGGACAACAATTCTAAACATATAGCCATATCTATAATGGAATGGTTTAAATCAAAGCCTATTCATGTCTTAAATGGCCCAGTCACAGTCCAGACCTAAATCCCATTGAGAATCTGTGGGCTGAAAACTGCTGTTCACAACCTATCTGACTTATCTTGAGCTATGCTGCAAAGATGAATGGGCAGCCCTTATATGTGCAAAGCTGGTAAAATATCAATAAAATACATTTAAGTCTGTGGCTAGAACACATAAAATAAGAAACAGTTCTAGGGGCATGAATACCATTGCAACCCACTGTATATATACATTACTCATAAAAAGTTAGGGATATTTGAAATTTCAGGATAAACATAACATTTATTGATTTTTTTTTTTAAGTGAACAAATCCAGGTATGTTTAAGGGGTGGTGATAGGCAAACAGGTGTCACGTCAGACCATTTGTAACCAATATATCAGCGTGGTCTGCATACTAGACGACCGGACTACACCACCAGGCAAAGGCATCATCATCTTGCATGGGCCAGGGAGCATCTTCGTTGGATGAGGGACCAGTGGTTCTCAGTGCTGTTCAGTGAAGAAAGTGAATTCACTCTTAGCTAAAATGATGGCCACCAACGATGCTGAAGACATCAAGGAGAGCGCCATGCATCAACCAGATCAGGAACCCTTACAAGTCATCTAGCATGCAGATCGTGCTGATGTAAACAGTTATGAATGGTCTAACATGACACTTGGTTGCCTCTTGCCTTCCTTATATGTGCCTGGAGTTGTGTGGCATTGATCATTCGGTTCCGCAGGGCATTGTTTACAACAAAGCAGTCATTAGTGTGTGATGTAGCCAAAGAACGCCCACTTCTTTGCCTTTCTGTTGCAACCTCTCTGTGTCTCTCTGTTGCAACTGCTAATGATACTCTTTGACACTCTAAGCCCAGTGTACACTTCCGTCTGAGAACATCCTGCTTGAAGCCACACTGTTAAACAATTGAAAGGGGTTTTCTTTGTCTCATGATGTCAAAATGTGAACAACATGAAATAAAATTGTTCTCAAATAGGTAGTGGTTGTATAAAGGATTTACAGTTATCTCTGATCCCTACTTCTGATGTAGGGTGTTAGCTAACAGGTAGCACCACTCTGGAGTCAGCTCAGTATTCCCCTCTTTGACATTATGGAGAGGAAATAAAGGGGTTGTCCTTAGTATAGGCTATTGCTTTAACACTATGGGGTACTACTTCTCTCACCTGTTTGAAAAGGCCACATTTAGCACAGCAGTCTTTTCAATGTTTATATTGGTTTTAAAGATTATTCGTACATGCAAATAGTATGATTTTTGGAGTGGCAGTGCAAGGTATTGCAATTTTGTCACATTTAAGTGAACGGGATATAAAAAAATAAAATAAACCTATTCTATTTATTATTTTATTGCTCCATATCTATGTCCTTATTCTTTTCAGTTTTTGGCAACTTTCACTTTCTTGGTTTCTTATTATAGTCTTTTGCTGATAGAAAGACATTCGTTCTACATAAGTGCCATCAAGGGCACATAGGATATTCACCTAGTGAAATACTCTTGCTTGTCTGAATAATAAATTGCTGATATACATGAAATATGATGAGCGGCTGTAAAATAATAGTGACCTAGATGGAAAATACAACAAAATAAATACAAGCCAAGATTTATTCATGTGATATATGCTGTAAATCAAAGGCTTGCAGAAAAGCTGCAGAAATGTAAATAGTACAATGTTCATCTTGTATGTACAGTATATATTTCACCACAGTACCTATAAAGGTGTCAGAAAGGGTTTGTGACATAAAGCATTGGCTAATTAATTAGCATGTTACTCTTCTTTGTTAATAAGCTGTGTAGGTATTGTGATTAATCACCAATGGTGGGGTGTAGAACGGGATATCCAACAAAGAGAAGAGGCAGGTCAACACATTGTCAAGGATATAGCAGTTTTCTGACTAATTCAAATATTTCAAGAGTAGCTTTGTAGCTTATGGGTTCTATGTCCGAAAAATGGCTCCTGAATTTTTTTTATGAAACAATTGTGCTTGCAACCAACCTATATGTATACTATTCGAAATCGTATGCCAGATCACCACATGTCTTTCATAGCTGCAATGGCTCCGCTAATAATATAAACCAAGAAATTGGTATTAATGTTAAGGACAATATACAATGACTGTTCATTGGTAAAATGCCTATTGTTATTTTACCAAGTCATTTGGTGCTTATCCAAAAGGCCATTCATACAACCTTATGTACACCACATGGGGAACAGTTGTCCATGTAATTGTTGATCCCCCAATTTTCATTATGTCAGCAGCACATTCCCTATATACATCGTTATTATAACTGTATAAATTCATGAAATGAATGGATCAGCAGACAAAAAGCAGTATTTGTACATGTGGCAATCGTAAGTTAAATCAATGTTAGTATGAATGTAGAAGGGTCTTTACTGTATTAAAGCAACTTTGCAATTGGATGTCATTAGCAAAGCTGTCTTGTTATCACAGGATCCCTTATCTTCTGTTTCTGTTTACACTGATCTCCAGTCCTGGTCAGATCCTTCCTCCTTGCATTTCACTAGCTGAGAGCTTATTTACATTCTGTTCAGCCCCCGGTCCGCTGTATTCACGGAGCTTGCATTCCTGCCTCTCACTCAAAGTAAGGAACCGGCACATTTTCACTCTGCACAGCCAGAAGAAACAGAATAACACTGCAGGGCTTCTATAATCAGAAAACAGCACAATTGTGTGACTGTGCCTAAACATAGAAGAAGCATTAGAGGCCGAGAGCATTTCACTCTGCACAGCTCTGGAGGAGTTTATATAAGACTGGATTCAATTGTAACATGAATGCAAGCTTGTGGTATGTGAACAGCTCTTACATACTCTGCATAGGGAGAAACACAGTGACATGTGGAAGGGGGGGCGGGGGACACACGGAGCCAGCATGAACAGTGAAGGGGGGATGATTTCATCCCTTTGGTTAAAGGGGTTTTGTCACGAAGTAAAATTGATGTGGGAAGCTTGCAAATGAAATAACAAACATTTTCACCATTCTTTTATTATTAAATTTTCCTGCACCTTTTTTTGTTCAGCTGCCCCCCCTACTGACCCATTGTTTACAGCTCTCTCCGGGGATCGACCCGGCTAGAGCCCCTCACTCTGGTCAAATGCTTAGACATCACTTTTACTCTCAGCAGCACGTTCAAACCCCAGGCACTGTCATTGCCTTTTCCCTTTTTCCCTTAGAATTAGTCAAACGTGCAAAAAAAATAAAAAAAGAAACGTCAACGGGTCTGTCATTGATAAAGAAAAAAAAAACAATTTGTTCCGCAGGATTTGAACCTGGGATCCTTGGCCTGGAGGAAAAAATTTTTTAATTCAGCTACTCACAATGCTATACATAAAAAACCTTTCTTTGACTACACAGGGGAGGGGCCGGGAAATTGCCATCCTGCGGTTCACGATATCATTAAAAAATCACACCGCCCCCTTCTAGCACACAGACTGAAAGAGCTGGATGCAGTGGGAAATAATAGTTCGGGGCAAAAACCCTTTAAAAAAACACCCACTAGGAGGAGAAAAACGCCCTTGAATTTCTGAATTTAAAGGGGCTGTAAAGAGCACTGAAAACAGGCTAACTGACGAAGTGATACATCCCCTTTAAATCAAAAACAGTAGACTATAATTTTTTTTGTATCAGGGAAATATACTCCCAACTTTTTTGATTTATCAGACTCAATAGATGTTTAACTATAGCTCAGAGGCAATAATCATTACCATCTCATACATGAGGAAAATATAGGGAAAGAAAAGGATTTATAATTGACAATTTTGATGAGAAAAATACCTTCAGGGAGGAAGCACTTAATAGCTGAATGCATACATTGTTATGAGGAACATTATGCTAAATTGAGTTTTCTAAATATAATTAAAAGGGAATAAACATTGATTAGGGCAATAAACGTTTATATACTATATAAAGGTCAAAGAATTTATTTGCCCAAATTTTGCACAGTTTCCTCAACACGAAAAAAATATTTTTGTGTACAGATGTCTTACATTGCAGCTAGTTTTGTTTGGAATAATGCAGCACATTGGGCCTCATGTATGAAAACTGTTTAGGTCTATGTGCTTTTGTTTTTTTAATGTTACGGTAAAAAGAATGTTACTAGTAAAATCACTGCGGTTGTTCAGATGAAAGTGATTTTACGATCGTATTTCTCGGTACGTAATGTATGCCCATAAAAAGAAGTGACCTGCCACTATTTTCAGGCGCTTCCGCATCATATAATTGAAAGGTATGTGAGGCTGAGAGCTGCCTTGTGTTAAAAGTATGCACTAGCCAGCGCGTACTTTCAACAGTGCGTATTGCGGCATGTACCAGTACGTGAAGAAATACGGCGCTGGAAAATGCATGTCTGACACTAGTTTGTGCTGTCCTCAGCAAGGGGGCCATAAACTATGTTACAGGTTCTCTTTAATTAGTCTCTGTGAAAATTCTGTATATAGGGCCCAGATGGAACAAAGTTTTGCAATGAATATATTCAAAATCATCTTGCTACACACTTTTGACGTGGTTTTCAAAATTATGAACAAAAAGTGGGCTTCGGGGTTTGCTGAGGGGAAACAAAAAAGTGGAAGGTAGAGCTATTTTACAATAATATTCTAAATAAAAACATACAAGGGGGGCACGCTCCGAATAGTAAAACCCGCTCTTTATTCAACAACCCCGAGTCACACACCAAAATTTAACTATTTAGGAGTAGTGGTTGCTCCTCCAAAAAACAGACAAATCCATCCCAAATATTTTTAAATCGAACAAAGTGGCACTCATCAATATTGGGGAGTGCCCCTCAGGTCGGACTTGGGGTCGGGGATCGGGGGAAACCCCCCGGGGGGGCCCCCCCCCTGAGCTGCTGTGGGCCTTTGGGGGCAGTCCTCGCCCCCGGCCAGCCGCGAAACCCGGCACTAAAACCCCCGGGGCCTGCTTCCCCAGCGCTCGAGACCGGGGTGGAGTTGGGAACTAATGCTCCGTCTCCCGGGGCTGCCGGGTGTCAGCGGAGCCAGCGCCATTAGCGTTCGGTCCCCGACCCCTCTAGCAGGGTTAAGGTCAGGCCTTAAGCCCGCCGGGGGCCGTCCCTCTGCTGACTAGGCGGGCGGTGACGTCACATCACCGGCCGCCTATGCAGGGGGCGGTAAGGCCAGCGGGGGGATTGGGGCGGCCCGGGAGCCGGAGCGGCGCGAGTAAGTGGCGTTTGTTTTTTTAACTACTAAAGGGGCCCTGGTACCTAAAGGGGGGCCCTGCTAATGGATGGTGGGCCCCCCACTAATGGAAGGGGGCCCTGGTACCAAAGGGGGGCCTGACAATGGAAGGGGGGCCCTGACTAATGGAAGGGGGCCCTGGCTACCTAAAGGGAGGCCCTGGCTAATGGAAGGGGGCCCTGACTAATGGAAGGGGGCCCTGGCTACCTAAAGGGGGGCCCTGACTAATGGGAGGGGGGCCTGGCTACCTAAAGGGGGGCCCTGACTAATGGAAGGGGGCCCTGGCTACCTAAAGGAGGCCCTGACTAATGGAAGGGGGCCTTGGCTACCTAAAAGGGGGGCCCTGGCTAATGGAAGGCTCCGCTAATAATATAAACCAAGAAATTGGTATTAATGTTAAGGACAATATACAATGACTGTTCATTGGTAAAATGCCTATTGTTATTTTACCAAGTCATTTGGTGCTTATCCAAAAGGCCATTCATACAACCTTATGTACACCACATGGGGAACAGTTGTCCATGTAATTGTTGATCCCCCAATTTTCATTATGTCAGCAGCACATTCCCTATATACATCGTTATTATAACTGTATAAATTCATGAATTGAATGGATCAGCAGACAAAAAGCAGTATTTGTACATGGGGCAATCGTAAGTTAAATCAATGTTAGTATGAATGTAGAAGGGTCTTTACTGTATTAAAGCAAATTTGCAATTGGATGTCATTTTGCAAAGCTGTCTTGTTATCACAGGATCCCTTATCTTCTGTTTCTGTTTACAAATGATCTCCATCCTGGTCAGATCCTTCCTCCTTGCATTTCACAGCTGAGAGCTTATTTACATTCTGTTCAGCCCCCGGTCCGCTGTATTCACGGAGCTTGCATTCCTGCCTCTCACTCAAAGTAAGGAACCGGCACATTTTCACTCTGCACAGCCAGAAGAAACAGAATAACACTGCAGGGCTTCTATAATCAGAAAACAGCACAATTGTGTGACTGTGCCTAAACATAGAAGAAGCATTAGAGGCCGAGAGCATTTCACTCTGAATGCAAGCTTGTGGTATGTGAACAGCTCTTACATACTCTGCATAGGGAGAAACACAGTGACATGTGGAAGGGGGGGCGGGGGACACACGGAGCCAGCATGAACAGTAAAAGGGGGGATGATTTCATCCCTGTGGTTAAAGGGGTTTTGTCACGAAGTAAAATTGATGTGGGAAGCTTGCAAATGAAATAACAAACATTTTCACCATTCATTATTATTCAAAATTCTGCACCGTTTTTGTTCTAGCTGCTCCCCTACTGATCCATTGTTTACAGCTCGTCTCCAGGGGATACGACCACGGCTGAGAGCTCCTCACTCCTGGTCAGACATGCTTAGACATCACTTTTACTCTCAGGCAGCTACTGTTCAAACCCCAGGCGCTGTCATTGCACTCCTGTCCTCTGTTCTCCTTAGTAATTAGTCAAACAGTGCAAATAAATAAAAAAAGAAACGTCAATCAGGTCTGTGCATTGATAAAGAGAAAAAAAAAACACAGATTTGGTTCCTGCAGGGATTTGAACCTAGGATCCTTGTGCCTGGAGGCAAAAATTTTACCTCTCAGCTACTCACAATGCTATACATAAACAGACCTTTCTTTGACTACACAGAGGAGAGGCCTGGTAATGTCATCCTGCTGGTGATGAGGACAGCAGTGACGATGAAACACAAATAGATGATGATTCAGCCGACCGCTCTTGGGAGCCGGGTGAGGCAAGGGCTTATCATCGTCAGGAGAAGAGGGCGTCAGCTTGCGCGTCAGGCAGGGGCGCACCCAGCAAGTGGGTCGTGGGGCCCGTGAGTCAGCGATACACGTGTGGGGTCGGAGCCAAGGGGCCACAAGGAAAAAACCCGCTTCGCGGGTCCAAGAAAATACGGCACAGGGGCTCAGCAGGCAGGGGCGCAGTATCATCATGGGGAGCGTTGTGGAAAAAATCCGATACTCGGCTTTGGGGCAGTTCTTTGCCAAGACACCGGAGGACCGAATGGGGTAATTTAAATCTGTAGGCAAAAGGGAAGCGGGGGCCAGGGAGCTAACGTTGGCACCACGGCCCTGTGTCAACCATCAGCGTCCCACCTTTGGCCGGGGAGAAACGGGCCCCAGATGTGGGGTCCATCGCCGCCGCAGCAACAGCGCACAGCGCCCCAGTGGCACCCCTGCCATTGCACCATAAAGGGGGTCCCCCACCTCTGCAGAAGGGAGCTGTTTTCTTTGACATCATCTCCCAATCCAGATGCTCCTGTCCTCGCTACTCATGGCGCCGCATTCTTTCAGCGAGGCGTTTGCAAAGAGACAACAGTATGCGCCCCAACCATCCTAAGGCAGAAGCGCCCGTTTCCTGCCAAGTTGTTGGTCTGCGCCCCTCCCTTTTCCAAATGGGGGACCTGCACCTTTTTGAGAACTAATGGCTTTGCCGACCCCGAAAAGGAGATTTCCAAGCCGTAATTTCTTTCCAAAAAGGCAGTCCCCAAAGCACTTCATAAATATGTAGAACAAAGGGTTGTGCCAGCCCCCTTGGCTTATCGGTTTTTGTTCAATGTCATGGCGCGCGGACGTCTGGACTGTAACTACGTTCGGGCCAGTACATGCCCTTTTTACAGCCCACTGGGGTGAATTCTTCGGGCCCCAGGCACACCAAAAAATTGGAAGGAGACCCGCTTTCCCCTCCACGTTGTCAAACTGCGACTCTGCGCTATTGTCCGCCCCCTCCTCCCCCCACCCCACCACCATCTCACCTCCACAAGCACTGCTCCACAACCACATGTTAGGGCCGGGTTTTCACCATTTTCACCCTGGCTTCCCTTGGGCGAACAAGCACCAGGGAAAACTCTCCACGTCATGCACAAAAATCGATGTGTGGTTTTCTGCAAACGGAACCATGGTGATGGACAATGGGAGGAAATGGTGTCCGGCGCACCGAGGGAGGGATGGTCCAGGGCCCCCTGCAGGGCGCACGTGTTCATATGGTTGTGAAAAGGTTCTAAAGTCTTCCACCCGATCTTCAAAGATTCTGAAAATGCCCAGGAAAATGTGAGCACTCATCCTTTCCCCTACAAAGCCGGGAACACCCCCCTCGAGTTGCAGGGGCAGAACAGCCCCCCCCAACACACGCTAATATGCGATTTTCCCCCCTTTGGAATTCCAGCCTCCTGTTGGCCGCTGTATGAACAGAAAAAGGCCATTAACGATTTTTTGATGATCCAGGGGGGACGGGGTACCCCCCTGTTAATTTTGATGTACCCAGGGGCGTTAAATGGTCACCTCCGTTTTTGAGGCCATTTGAGGGGGCCACATTATTTGTCAGTCCCCAGGACTAGGGGTGAATAGGTTTTTCCACTGCTTATGTCCGGAACAGATGCTAAAAATCTGTCGGGCAGGGACGGGGGAAAGGGCGATACATCTCGCGGCCACATGAGTCCGGGGGGGGACTGAAAGGGAAGGGAGGAGGAGGAAGGAGGACATTGGCAAAGCATTGCTGGTGAAATAGTGGATTTTTCGCCCCAAAGTCAAAAGGAGGAGGAGCAAGCACTGGAGGAGTAAGGGAGATGAGGAAGACGAGCAGATGACCCGCAAGCACCGTGGCAGTAAACAGTGGAGATAGGCGGGGACCCCCTCGGAAGTCACTTTGGCAGATGGGGGGGGGGCAGCTTGTTTTAAATTGCCTGGCTAGTAAAGCCCAAAAGTCACACCCGGCAGAGGGTGACTTTGGCTCTCCACCTATTGGCCCCCTCCAAAACCCGGTCCAAAAGGGGGAGCCTTTTTCCCACTATTGAGGGGGAGGACAAACTAAAATACTATAGGGAAAAATCCCCGGTCATTGGCCGCTGCCTATGGGGCATCGTCCCCCTTTGACGGGTCTGACCGGGGGGTTTTCTTTCAGTGCTCCGTATACAGCCGCATGCGGGGAAGGGTGGGGGGGGGTAGGAGCATACCGCCCCATCAGCAGAACCTAAGTCTGGAGTCACTGATGAGCAGTTTCCCCTTCCCCCGCCTATGGGAGGGCAGTCGCCGCAGCAGCGGGACCGGGAGCAGCCCCTGACCAAACAGGTGGTGGTCTACGGGACACACCTGCCACCCCATTAGAAGACCCGCTGGATATTTGGGCAGCCAAACTGGATGTGTGGCCCAACTTCCCGGGTTTGCAGGGGAGAACTGTCCCCCCCGGCCATAGTGTGGCATCAGAGGGGGGTGTTCATGCGGGGGGGCCACGTTACCCCAAGGGAGAACCCGCTTGTCCAGGGGAAAAATTGGGGAACGACCGACCTTTTCAAATGAATCAGGCGTGGATCGGCCGGGATTTCCACACCCCAATGCCTTAGGCGTAAGACACATACCATGACCTCACCAAACTGTGAGAAATAGTCGGGGTTTAAACACCTGCCTCAGCCCTAATCTGATGCGCCACCCGCCTGTGCCACACATCTGTTGACAGTTTCCCATCTGCCACCCAACCACTTTTTCCCGGGACTGGTATTGCCACCCACCCCCACACTCTGTCATTTTGGGCCCCTGTCTACCCCATGCAGCCCCCCGCCCTCCCTCCACCTCTGTCTTTGTGCCACTCTCTGGCCTACCCAGTTTTTGCCCCCTCCAAATTCTTGTGCCACTGTCTGACCTCATGCTGCTGTGGGTTGCTGCCGTTTTACCTACACACTGTGTCATTGTGCCACTTCAACCTCATGCTCTGCTTGGCTATGCCGGGGACCTACACCGTGTCCTGCTCACCTGTGCCTAGTTCATTTTTGCCCCCTCCCAAAATTTTTGTGCCCCGTCTACCCTGTGCTGCTGTGGGGCGCCGTGACCTCCACACGTGACATTGTCCACTTGTGGCTTACTCCTGTTTTTGCCCCCTCCAGAATGTCATTTTCCCCTGTCTGACCCCAGTGCTGCTATGGTGCTGCCGTTACCTACACACTGCATTTGTGCCCTGTCCCTTCTCATGCTGCGCTGTGGCTGCTGCCGTGAACCCACACACTGTGTAATTTTTCCACTGTCGAACTCATGTGCTGCTGTGGCGATCCTCCAAACCCCCCTGTCATTGTGCCACTGTCTGACCTCATCTGCGCTGTGGTGCTGCCGTGCCTCCACATGTGTCATTTTCCACTCTGTGGCCCCATTCCTGTTTTTGCAAACTCCAGAATGATTGTGCCCCTGTTGACCCATGCTGCTGCTGTGGCTGCTCCCCTGACCACACACTGTCATTGTGCCACTGTCTGACCTCATGCTGTGTGTGCTGTGCTGTGACCTACACACGGTAAAATTTTGCCATTCTGACCCCAGCTGCTGCTGTGGCTGATGCCGTGACCTACACACTTGTCATTGTGCCATGTCTGATTCATGCTGCTGCTGTGACGCTACCGTGACCTACCCGTGTCATTGTCCCACTCTGTGGCCTATTCCTGTTTTTGCCACCCCCAGAATGTATTGGACACTGTCGACCTCATCTGCTGCTGTGGCTGCTGCCGTGACCCCCACACTTTCATTGTCCCCTCTGTGGGGCCCACTCCTGTTTTTGCCACCTCCAAAAGTCATTTTTTGTCTGACCCCATGCTGCTGCTTGGGGCTGCCGTGACCTCAAATGTCATTGTGCCCCTGTCTGACCTCATGCTGGGGTGTGGCTGTGCCGTGACCACAACTGTGTCATTGTGCCCGGGCTGACCTCATCTGCTGCTGTGGTGATGCTTGACTACACACGTGTCATTTTCCCCCTCTTGGCCCATTCCTGTTTTTCCACCTCTAAATTTAATTGTGCCACTTCTGACCTCATGTGCTGCTGGGCTGCTGCCACGACCTCCACACTGTGTCATTGTCCCCTCCCGTGGCCTCCCTTTTTGCCACCTCCAAAATGTCTTGTGCACTGTCTGACCTCAGCGCTGCTGTGGCTGCGCCGTGACCTCCACACTGTGTATTGTCCCACTTTGTGGCCCACCCTGTTTTTGCACCTCCAAATGTATTGTCCACTGCTGACCCCAGCGTGTTGTGGCTGCTGCCATGACCTACACACTGTTCATTGTGCCCCTGTCTGACCTTCGCTCTGTGCTGCTGCCGGACCTACAACCTGTCATTGTGCCACTGTCTACCTCATGCTTGCTGCTTTTTGCCGTCAACCCACACGTGTCTTTTGCCCCCTGTGGCCTACCCTTTTTTCCACCTCCAGAATGTCATTGTGCCACTGTCTCCCCTGCTGCTGCGTGGGGTGCTGCCGTACCTACCAGTCATTGTGCCACTGCTGACCCCATGCTGCTGGGGTGTGGCGGATGCCTGACTACCCTCTGTCATTTGGCCCCCCTGTCTGACCTATTTCGCTGTCTGTTGATGTGTCAAAATCCACACTTCATTGTGCCCCCCTCTGGGGCCCCCTCCTTTTTTTGCCACCTCCAAATGTCATTGTCCCTCTCTGACCTCATGTGTGTGGGTGCCGCCGTCCCCCCACACTCTGTCACTGTGTTGCCAACTAGCCCCCAAGCTTTTTTTTTTCCAGTGTCGCGCCATACTTTTTCAGGCTACACCCCCTTCATTTTTTGGTCAGTTTTTGCCCCCTTAAGTGCCCAGGGAATTTTAGAGGAAGCGATTCTAAGAGCGGCGGCAGTCATGGGGTGTCATTCTAAAACACAAATTAAGAAGACCAAACCAAGCTCCCTCCCGCAATTTAAGCATGGGGCAACGTTTACGTTTCCCTTCAGCTCTTGAAGCCGGAAATCGCCGTTTTTTTAACGCATTCGTCCGAATTAAAAATTTGGGACGAAGTAATTTTTGTCGGGGAAAATTTTGCGAAGGACCGAACCGAATTTTTGAGAAATTCGCCCATCTCTAATTCTAAGATATTTGTGTATAATTTCTGAAGGGTAGTGGGGGCTGGGGGCAAGTTCTATGTGGTCTCTATTGGGGTTTGAGGTTATACCCGACTGGTGTTGGCCCCCTATTGGTCTTATATGGGGGTTTTGTAAGTTATACCTGAGGGTGTCGACCTCTATTTTTGGGCTCTAATGGGATGTTGTTATTATACCCGAGCTGGTGTCTGATCACTATGTGGCGCTAAAAGGCGGTGTTATAGGTTTTATCACGCGATAAAGTGGCAGAGTACAGTTCCCTATAAAAAAAGTGAGGGAAATCTGACCCGTGAAGGATTACATTTTTACTTTTTTGTGGGTTTTTAAATTTTTAAAAGATGGGGAGGTGCGGGGACCCAAGGGGAAAAGTGGAGGAGATATTGTATGTGGGTGGGAGGGATATGGAACACTTTGCTCTGTGTCTATGATGTTTAGACTGACAAATTTGTGACTAATTGCTATTGTACTACCCAATACAGTTCTTTTTGCACACTGCATTATGTGGTAAAATGGGCGCATTTCCGTCCGGGAGGCCGGTAATATTTTCATGTACAGTAGGGTGGGCCCCCCAAGATCAACTCCCCTGTGGGCCCCAGACCCCCCAGTCCGACACTGGTGCCGCTTCTGTTCTATATTTAAGAATACTATTTCACAATAAGCTTTTGTAAGTTTAAATTTAATTATAATCACTTTTGGTGAATATTAATCTTATTGTGGTTTCTTATTATATATGATATTTTTGGTATTGGGAGGTCTGAATATAATTAATCGATACATTTAATCCATAAAGTTTGCTATTTCGGGCTTGGTCAATCTTTTTATTTCTAATTCAGTGCTTCTAATTAGGAATAGTTTCTGCATTTCAAAAACAGTTTTCTGAATTGTTTATTGCACTTTATTTTGTTATGTGGCCTATTATTTGTAGCTGACCTGATAACACAATTTCAATCATTTATGTCACTAACATTTACTTATCCCAAGGGCACTCTCAGTAAGGCATCATTATTTCTTTATTAAATAGTACTTTTGCCTTCTTGCACTTGACAAACAAATCTAATGACATGAAAGAATTCAATTTCAGAGCTGAATGATAATTTGTCAGGCACTGTTAAATTGCATAATGCAAAGTTAATTATGTTGGAGATATTAGGTTGTACTATAATTTGGTTTACTTCAACAGTAGATTCTAAACAATTTAGCATTCCTGATAATGACAACAAGATGTGTTTGTTAGCATGGCCAAGCATGTAAGTGAAATAAAAAACATTCTTACAGTTCTAAACTGCTTTTCACTTGACTGCGCTTTGCACTTCAATTCTCGCTTTATCACTATAGCATTGGATAAGTCTTTATTTCTTTTTTATTTTAACCATAATGTTTAGTATATTCATTGATTTTTGAAGCAAAAAAAAAAAATTGTGTGTATAAAATTGTATATACAGCTACAGAGGATGCTTGTACACCAGAAGCGATTGTTTGTGTATGCTTGTGCCTCATAATTAAATACCAGCACTGTCAAGTAGAACATAGGTATAATTGTACACTAATATAATCTAATGCGTCACTTGGCTTTTTCTGTGACTCTCAGACTTGTTAATATAACATCCCCATGAGACCTCTAACTGGATATGGCTGTTTATTAGACATAAATGTCTGTGGTAGGAAATCCACACTGGTAATTCACTGCATTAGACCAGGCTCAAAATAACCTCTCCAATCTATCCTAAATGCAAGAGCCTGCGCTCATCTGTTTTTTCAAACACTACGTTGATTATGCTTTGGTAGTCCCTACATTGGTTGGCCATTCTCTATGATTTATAATTATTAATCTCACCCACAAAACTCTCCACAGTCTTGCCCCAACACTTCCTCCCTTGTTTTTATCTAAAACTCTACCATAGGTCTATGTTCTGGTATTGATCTAGGATTAATTTACTCTATAGTGTGAACCATTTCAAGGACTTTTCTCAAGCTGCACCAGTTCTCTAGAATGCACTACCCCAGAAATAGTTTATTCATATTTATTATTTGTACTACCTAATTTTTATAATAGTTGGTAGAAATTGTACCTTTTGTATCACCGTCATCCTCATATATTATAAGCTTTTGCAATCAGAATCCTCACCACTCTGGTGCAAATAGTTAATTAGTCTGTTATTCTGCAATATATACCAACTGTATTGTAAAATGGTGCAGAATATATTGTTCTGGATGGGAACAAAAGTGTTATATGTGTGACCCTTTGTGTCTTCATTTTTTTGTATTAACTAGTATAACACCATGTATGCTTTTGCACAACGGCACGAAAAAGCTGCCTGTATAACTTTTTTCTAATGTGTTTCTAAAATGGTCGCTACATATGCTTATAGCAACAACTGCTGTTTAACCCAAGATGGAGCCTCCTTCCGGGGCTACACCCAAGATTCAGACATTCCTGAGCTAAATGGAGTATATCCTAAATAAGAATGTAACCAATCACAGGCTAACAGCTAGGCCCATGTGATGCTTTCTTATCTCACTAACACAAAGGAGTATAAAACCTGCCATTTTTGATCATAAAAACAGAAAGTGTATTCAGACCAATGTGGGAGTGTGGTGTGATCTCTTTCTCGGTGCAGCACCTTTATATCCTAGGATAAGACCCCACTAGGATGTAGAGCCCCCTTGAGGTTCCATCCATATCAATTTTTGTGCTACATAAATAAAAATCATTATTATAAAAGGTTTAATTAGAATAATACTACTCTGTATGCACAATACTGTTACATAATTGTTATGGAGCCCCCCTACTCTTCTTCTGATTACATTTTGGATTGTCCACTTTGTTTCCAGTGCTTGTAAGAAAACTTACAATTCTTACTGACAGGCCAACACAATAGAAGGAATAATTCTGTTGATGAGCTGCTGAGCATGTGTGACCTTCAGTAATAGATATATGAAGTAAATGTTTTTAGGCGGACTCAAAAGAAAAACATGTTATATTTAGATACAGGAGCTTTTTTAATTATTCCAATTGAACAAATTTTATGTTTTGTGGTATCTATCAGACTTGGGGAAACCCCTGCAACACTAGTGTAAAATAGAGGCACAGAAATGAGTCAGGTCACTACATTAGTTTTCTATTGTCCTTAAATATGAGAGCTGGAGGAAATACAGGCAACTAATTTTTCCTTTCTTATGTGTTCTAAAGGATGTATGATCAAATGACCACAGAAACAAAGGAGATTGGCAGTAGAAAAAGACCACATGATCAATCTAGAGTTCTCTGCCCTTATATGAATTACTTTTTATTGTTTTATTTTAGGATAGATAGATATATTCTTATCTCAAGCATGACTGAATTTACTTACTGTGGATTTTCTAATCACATTTGATGGTGTTTTTCTTTCAGGACAATATTACTGGCATTTCCCTTTAACTAATTGCAAAATACGCCCCCTTATTTATGAGTTTTGAGGTTGGTTCATGTGTTTCAGTGATAATATAGACACGTAAGTGCTGTTACAAGAGAATAGAGAAACAGTACTATTGCTAGGTATTTCAAAATGTGAGCATTTATACACGATAAGGGTATCTCCGACATACAGAAAGGCTTCTATCTGTATATTAATGTTATTGTATTTTTTTTAGTTCTTGGGGAAGAATGAGAGATTGTTGTGTAATGTAATAGTAAATTACTTATTGAAAAAAATGACTGCACATTAAAATACAATTTACTGCTGATTTTAGAGCTGGCTCAACACAAATTATAGCTATGCATTTTTTATGTAAAATACTTCCGTTTTCTCTTTAGTGTGATTTAAATGTCTGTGTAGGCTGTAAAAGTATTAGATATAAGCTTTCCAACCATAATATCTACAAATGGAATCAGGTTGATCAGGTTGTACATATATCATTTTATTTGAAGATTGGTATTGTGCCATATAATTTTGAAAATGGGTTCTCTTCCTATACACATTAAAATGAAAGAAACAAAGTCGCATTTATCAATAGCAAGCTCTGACTTTATTGGGTTGGCCGCTTCTTATTTATTTTAACTGATGGGTTGGAAACAACAATATATGCAATTTACTAATATAACTCTATAATAAGTTTAGCAGTGACCTTTTACATTGTGCATTGTTACCTTTTTGTTACTAAAGCCTTTTCCATCAACTAACATGGCACTCCCACCTTGAACATGACCACCAGTGGATGAGAGTTTTGGTATAGTATGGTATGCATGAGAGTATGGTATAGTTATTTTTTACTATGAAGGAGGTTCTCCTATAGTTACTTCTATCTGTACTACATTTAATGTACTACTATATCCCTGTACTACAAGTAATTTTCTGCTCCCTGTCTGTGCTATATCTACTGTATTGCTCTCTAACTGTACTATTTGTAGTATTTTGCTGTTTTCTACTGACAGGCAAGCTATTCCTTTGGACGCCGGGTGAGGGTGACTACATTCTTATACTACTTACAGAAGAAGCTTCTATCTTTATTACAGGAATTCATTGACCAGCTAGTAAAAGTTTCTTCTGACTTTATAAATAAGGTTTTGTCTTAAAGGGGTATTTTCGTTTTATCATTTGGTAGCTGTTTATACTGGTTGCTAAGCAGAGCTTGTGAAATGGAGGGGCGTGTTTCTCCTCCCAGCAGGGCGTATCTTCTCTCTCTGCAGACATGCCCCAAAGTGTGCACATGAGAATTCATTCTGTGTGAGCCAGGGGAAGGGAAAGGTTCTCAGCTGTCGTTGGAAGTGAAAAGCTAAGTGTAACACGATAGTGTATATCTACAATTCTCGCTCTCTCTACATACTTTGAAATTAGAATGGGCATTTGACATTCAGGACTCTGGGAAAGATGGGTGATTTCTTTTTTCTCTGTCTCTTACACACAGTAATATATCCTGCAGATTATTACACCACTGACCTCTACAGATCTGCAGACCAAACTATACGATTTATCTGTTTGTGTTTACATGGGACTGCACATGATCTCTCTCTCTGCTGCAGGACCTCTGATTGCTGTCAGTGACCAACCTCTCACCGCATGCATAAGTCGCACCTACCACTGATTGCTGTCAGTGACCCACCTCTCCCAGCATGCATACGTCGCACCTATCACTGATTGCTGTCAGTGACCAACCTCTCCTCACACCCATACGTCACACCTACCACTGATTGCTGTCAGTGACCAACCTCTCGCCGCACCCATACGTCGCACCTACCACTGATTGTTGTCAGTGACCAACCTCTCTCCGTATGCATAAGTCGCACCTACCACTGATTGCTGTCAGTGACCAATCTGTCTCCGCACGCATACATCACACCCACCACTGATCTCTCTCTATCTCTCTCTCTCACTCCTGCTCATTCCCGTATGCGACCTCTTCCCTGCATCTCCATCACGCGCTCTCCTGATCATGACCGGGGGTGCAAACTGGGCATAGCCCGACTAGAGGTCTCACTTCGTACCCAAGCACTAAACAAATAGCCCATTATCCTGAACCATAGCACTTTGCTTATGGTAACCAAGGACAGACATGCTTACATTTTTAGTTCCGTCCTTTTGAACTATGATCTTCGAAGTGAGAAAACCCCTCTAACTGTAATAAATGCCTAATGAATACATTCACATTTGCTGGTGGTATTGCTTTATGACTTCTAAAAACATTAACAAGAGCAAGAATAACAATGTTGAATAGTTTATATTCTGTTTCAGGTCCCTGATTGCTTCAAAAGACCCTCTCTCTGGTCTGTGTTACTTCACACAGGTCCCCACAAATCTGATGCTTTTCATTACCTACCTGAAGATTGTCTATGTTCATGTATTATATTTTCAGACAAAAACCGTCATTAAACACATTATTGATGTTACACTGCTATTATTTTACACATAACTGTACATAAATGCTAAGGCAAAATGAACAGTTCTTGAGATTCATAATGTACATAGTAAGTGATAAGTAATTATTTAAACTGGATGCAGTGCATGAGAGGCAGAATATACAGTTCATCCATATGTCATCTCCTTACTTTTCTTTATTCTTCACTTTAGTTACTTGGGTCAAAATTGTGAAGGCTTGGAACCAATAACAGGTTTTGCCTCAAGCTTCAAATTCATATTGTGTTTTGAGGGAGAACAGTAGTTATTTCCTATACTATATACCAGACAAAAAGACAAATTAATAAATAAGCACACAGTATAAGTTTTTTGTATTTAGCCCCTTAAGCCCCGGTTCACACGGCTTATTCAAGCTGGAATTGCGAGCCGGATTGCGCTCGCAATTCCGTCTTGAATCAGGGGCGGGGGCGCGGCCCGCCGGCCCCATAGACTTGCATTATCCACGGCGCGTATTGTGCCTGGATAATGTGCATGTCACTATATCCCCGCCCGGCAGATTCGCCGAGCGGGGAGGAGCAACGGAATCCACTCTTCTCTATAAGAACTGTGGATTACCGTAATTACTGCGACGGATTGGCGCCGTACTGCAGCGCAAATCCGGCACGGAGTACGGCGCCAATCCGTGCCGAAATAAGCCGTGTGAACGGCCCCTAAGCCGAACACCTGAAAAGTAATGACCAGAAATTTTTTTTAGTTTTTGCCTCCTTGTGTTTCAACAGTTCTAAATTTTTTATTTTTTCAATGACGCAGTTGTATGAGGCCTCGTTTTATTTGAGACAAGTTCTACTTTGGGGGAATAGTTTAAATTCACTTATAAATAATTGCAGAATTTTATACATTTTTTTAAAAATTGTTTTTTTTTACACCATTCACATTTCACACTTAATAACTTACATCTAACACAAAAATCAGTGGCACACTAAAGACTAAATAAAACCTCAAGGTATATAGGAATATTGGAAATGCATTACTACTAAGGAAAATATGAAAAACCTGGGACCTATAGTTTACAGTATTTGATCAAAGATTGTATTAAGCTCACCTCCCAAAACTCAAGGGGATCCAAGCAGGGGGTCCCACCTAAATATATT
>JAODAL010039449.1:0-37986 GCA_025379985.1 Phyllomedusa bahiana | reverse complement strand
ATCAAATACTTTCAGATGGGTGTTTTTCAATTTTGCCCATTTACCTTTGTTGATATACCCAAACTTGTACTTAAATTAGAATCCAGCAAGTCAGCACAGGTTGATAGGTGCCAAAAATACCTTGTAACATCCGAATAAATTTCAGATACGTGTTTTTTGACTTTGGCCCACTACAGATTTGTTCATTGAGGCACCTTGCACTTAAATGTGAATACTGCAATTTTTTAGTCACCACAGGTGAATTGATAGGTGCCAAAAAATACCTTTTATTATCCAAATACATTTCAGATACGTGTTTTTTCACTTTGGCGCAGGCCAGCTTTGTTGATAGAGCCACCTTGCAGTTAATTTGAATCCAGCAATTGTGTAGTTACCATAGGTGAATTGATAGGTGCCAAAAAATACCTTTTATTATCCGAATACATTACAGATACATGTTTTTTTCACTTTGGCGCACTACAGCTTTGTTCATTGAGGCACCTTGCACTTAAATGTGAATACTGCAATTTTTTAGTCACCACAGGTGAATTGATCAGTGCCAAAAATACCTTTTATTATCCGAATACATTTCAGATACGTGTTTTTTCACTTTGGCGCAGGCAAGCTTTGTTGATAGATCTACTTTGCAGTTAAATTTGAATACAGCAATTTTGTAGTCACCACAGGTGAATTGATAGGTGCCAAAAATACCTTGTATTATCCGAATACATTACAGATACGTGTTTTTTGCACTTTTGCCCAGTCAGACTTGTTGATAGAGCCACCTTGCAGTTAAATTTGAATCCAGCAATTGTGTAGTTACCACTGGTGAATTGAAAGGTGCCAAAAAATACCTTTTATTATCCGAATACATTTCAGATACGTGTTTTTTGACTTTGGCGCACTACAGCTTTGTTCATTGACGCAGCTTGCACGTAAATCTGAAAACAGCAATTTTATAGTCACCACAGGTGAATTGAAAGGTGCAAAAAATACCGTGTATTATACGAAAACATAACAGATACGTGTTTTTTGACTTTGGCGCACTACAGCTTTGTTCATTGACGCAGCTTGCACGTAAGTCTGAAAACAGCAATTTTATAGTCACCACAGGTGAATTGAAAGGTGCAAGAAATACCGTGTATTATACGAAAACATAACAGATACGTGTTTTTTGCACTTTTGCTCAGTCCAGATTTGTTGATAGAGACACCTTGCAGTTAAATTTGAATCCAGCAGTTTTGTTTTGATTAGAGGGATTTGAGAATAGCTGTGATTTGCCGTCTTTTAATAAGAGACTTTCCAAAACTATTCTATACCTTCTCAAATTTTTATATTTCTGAACATAGAGCGAAATGCAGGTGGTAAGCGAGCAAAGAGGGGGGGTAGCACATGGAGGCAGAGGTATGAGAAGGTGCTCCTTCCAGTGCTGGCGACAACACGCATGCCAGCGGATCGTCAGTTGCAGGACCGTCAGGCCTGTCATCGCTGGGTCAGGGCCCTGTGAATCTGTCCTTCAGTGGTCAATGCAACCTGCATCCAGCAGTCTTACCTCCTCGTCCTCCCAGTCACGGCCACAAATGTCGTCATCAGCATCATCAGCATCGTCCAACATGAAGCAGCCCAAATGTCAACTCGTGTACCCACACTGTGGATAATCCATTGTCTGAAGACCTCTTGATGACAAAATGTGGTTGGGGTCAGAAGGCATGTTAAAAGATCAAGAGGATGATTTAGTCTGCTCTGACGCCCATTTACTGATGCCATCAGAGGAGGTGAAGGAAGCCGGTCAATCGGCAAAAATCCCGGGCGGTCGGCAACGCCTTGCAGGCCCTCTTGCTTGTAGCCCGCAGCTTCTGGATGCAGAAAGTCAGGACGACCAAGTCACCTGTGTTGATGATGATGATGATGACGACATTGCGGATCCATCGTGGTCTTTTCCGCAGAATTTGCTTGCGAGCGCTTCATCAGTGGACGAGGAGGAAGACGATGGGGTAGTGTCAATACGGGTCCCGCCACAAAAGGGGAGAGGGCGGTCGCAGAAGTCCGCTGATATGATTCCGCCAGCCACGGTCAGCGCAAACCCCGCTCCTCGCTTATCGCCGTCAAAAAGGTCCAGGACCTCTCAAGCCTGGGCCTTCTTTGAGCAAGCCTCTGATTCACCCAGCGATGTCATATGCCGTCTTTGCCGTAAACGCATAAGTAGAGGCAAGAACCTTAAGTGGTTAACCACCACCAACATGTCTAGTCACATGCAGCGAATGCATGAGTTGAAATGGAGGGAATACTTGGCCAAAAAAGGCCAGACCGACGCCGGGCCTCCAACCACTGTCACACCCTCTGTCTCCGCCTCCTCCTCCTCCGCCACCACCAAGCGTTCCTCAGCTGTCCATGTCTCTCAGAGTCATGATCAGGGATCAGCCTCCGCTTCAGCCTCCACCGTCGCCCAAGTACCACCAGCACCACCAGAGACCCATCCTACCCCTTCTCCTTCCGCCAGTTTGACGACCTGCACGCCGTACAACGGCCAGTCTAGCAGCCAGTCTTCTGTCTTTCAGGTTTGGGAGCAGAAGAAACACTTTAACCCAAACCATCCCAAAGCCAAAAGCCTGAATGTCGGCATTGCCAGGCTTTTGGCCTTGGAAATGTTGCCTTTCCGTCTGGTGGACACAGATGGGTTCCGCCACGTCATGGCCCTTGCCTGCCCCCAATACCAGATGCCGAGCAGGCATTTCTTTGCCAGAAAAGCCGTCCCTGCCCTGGCCAGCACGTGTCATCTAAAATTTCAAGGCGTTGTCTGCATCTGTGGCCGGAAAAGTCCATCTGACCACCGAACACATGGACTAGTAAGCACGGCCAAGGCGCTATATCTCTGTGACAGCTCACTGGGTTAGCTTGGTGGATGTTCTGGGGGTGACGGTGGCTCTCAGGCTCGGCACACACTCTTCAAAACCGCAGGGATGGTGCAGGGCTCTTTCCCCCAAGGTCCTCTGGTGGTATCACGTGCCCAGAGAAACCAAGCCGTTTTAAAATTAATCTGTCTTGGAGACCGTCCCCACACAGGTCAGGAGCTGTGGATGGCTCTCCGCAACGAGACCGAGCGCTGGCTGGGTGACAAGAACCTTGTGCCAGGCAAGGTGGTATGCGATCTGCTGGCCGCCCTTAAGATCAGTAGGCTGGAGCACATCCCTTGCCTGGCACATGTCATGAACCTGGTCGTCCAGAAATTTCTAAAGAGCTACCCGGGTCTGGACTGCCTGCTGAAGAAGGCTCGAGGTCTGAGTTCGCACTTCCGCCGTTCGCACCCTGCTTCGTCCCGCCTGGCTGCGTTGCAGCGTCAGCTCGGCCTCCCCGTCAACCGTCTCATTGTTGACGTGTCGACATGCTGGAATTCCACCCTCCACATGCTCCAGCGATTGTGGCAGCAGCGCAATACCATTACGCAGTACCAAGTGACACATGGCCTGACAAGCAGCGATGCGGACCTCGGGGTGTTGAGCCACCGAGAGTGGAGGCAGGTGAAAGAGCTCTGCACCATCCTTGCCAGTTTTGAAGAAGCCCCCAAAAATTTGGTCAGTGGGAAATCCCCTTGTCACCCAAGGGAGCATTGTGGTGTTTTTAGTTTGGATCGATCTTTGGGACACTCTGAAACAACAGGTCCCCAGCGACGGAGGGGGGAGAGGCACAGTTGTGGACAGGGGAGCCTTTTCTCCGTAAAAACCCAAAAAGGTCCCAAACATTTTCACAATTTCATCGGTCTTCATTAGGCAGTGGTTGGGGGGCCCAGGCTATTTGCAAGGTGGCGAAACAGCTCCCCAGGGTGATCATTTAGGAAGTCAGGGCTTTTGTTGAAGCTGTGCCGGGGACAGCGGGGGGAGGGGGAGAAGGAGGAGGAGGGGTATTCCTAGACACCCTTTTTACCCACGTTTCCCCGCCTTGGGAAAGGGGTTGGGGCCCAATTTGAGGGGGGAGGGGGGGAAGATGAGGGGAAAAACCAGTTTTTCTAGTGCCCCCCGACCCAGAGGGGGTTTTGGGGAAAACAAGGGGTCCAAACCTCCCCAAAGAGTGCCCTTTGGGTGCCCATTTCCTCCCAAAAATGATCCCGGTTTAAGGCCATCAAAATGAACAAAAAAGTTACTGGGTGGTCACCCTCCTGGGATCCCCGGGTTCAAGCCCAAAACCCCAGGGACAAATGGGAAAAGGGAAAAGGGAGACCTTGGTGATTGATCAACTGGAGACATCTGTTGCGTTGCTTCATTTCTTAAATGTCACGGGAACAACCCCAGCGACGGGGACGCAAATAGAGTTTCCAAGTAGCCGTTTGCGGCCCCAGGCCCAAGGGCAGAAGCCTTAAAGGGTGAAAATTTTGGCAATTTTTTATTTAAACCCTCACCAACGCTGCAATGCAGGGCACACATACAACACCAGGGGACCCCGCTTAAATCATGGTTCACGGGGCTATCTGCGTTCAAAACCCATGTTTTTTTTATGTGTTCGGACCCCTTGACTTTGGGTATCCAAAAGGCACGAATGGCCCGAAACTGGCTCGCCACGCCCTAGGGGTGTTTTCCTTCCCAGGGAGCCCGGTCATATTGGAAACGGGGCCTTCAGCACGCCCGGGGGAGTCATTACAGGGGCAAACGATCCGGCTTTTTCCCCAATTTAAATTTGGAAACGTTTTTTACTTTTTTTCAAGATGAATCAGGCATGGTTTGAAAGATGTTGTGGGCCCCCCAAATTTCCGGGAGGTCACCGGGAAAAGTTGGGTTTTACTTCCCATTTTCCCCTTTCCCAAAAAGGGAAAAGGTCCCCCCTTGAAAAAATTTTTTTTAAAATGTCATTTTTTTACTGCAATTTTTTATTCTCGTTCCCAACAGTTTTTTTGCCCGGTTTTTTCTGTTAGGAGACTGTTTAAAAGGGAAACCCAAAGGGTTTATGACCAAAAAACCCTTTTCCATTTTCTCATTCATCTTTAGAATTTTTTGCAAATTGGGAAAAAATTTTGGGGGGCATGTTGCCTCACAAATTTTTTTCCCGTGGCTGAGAAGTTTATATTTTTTAATTTTTTGGGGTCATTTTTTTCTGTGAGGTTACAACAATAATTTTTGGTCCTTTGGAACGGGCAAAGTGGTTTTAAGTGGATTTTTTTCCCTCACAAAATTTTTAACGTGGTGAGAAAGGGGGTTTTTTATAAATTTTTGGGGTCATGCTGCTTTGAAATGCAGCAATACTACAGGTCCTATTCTAAAAAATGTTGTTTCTAATAGACATTTGTTCTTCACAATTGTCAAAAGTGGCTCATGGGTCATGTTTTGAATTTTTTGGGGCATTTTGCTGTGACATGCAGCTATACTCCCGGTCCTATTATAAAAAAAGGTTGTTTCTAACAGACATTTGGTCTTCACAATTGTCCAGAGTGGCTCAAGGGTCATGCTTTGAATTTTTGGGGGCATTTTGCTGTGACATGCAGCTATACTACAGGTCCTATTATAAAAAAATGTTGTTTCTAACAGACATTTGTTCTTCACAATTGTCCAAAGTGGCTCATGGGTCATGTTTTAAATTTTTGGGGCATTTTGCTGTGACATGCAGCTATACTACAGGTCCTATTATAAAAAATTTTTGTTTCTAACAGACATTTGTTCTTCACAATTGTCAAGAGTGGCTCAAGGGTGATGGTGCTGTCAGAAACAGGAATAGGTAGGACACTGTTAATGGACACATATTGCAAAATTACTTGTTTTTGCAAGATCTTTAACATAGCTATCAATCCCTTTATTGAGACAACCCATTTAATATAATTAAAAAAAAAGAGAAACAAAGACCTGGTTGGATTCCATCCTATTTTAAAAATGTGTTTTCTAGAATTAAAGGGGTTGTCTCGCTACAATGATTGGGTTTTAGTTAAAAGATCTTTAAAAAACAAGCAGCTTTGCAATATATGTTCATTACAAATGTCCTACTGATTTTGAGCTAGCCCTGTTCCTAGGAGTGCATCAGCTTCTCAAATTTCTATAGCAGCTGACCTGTTGATCCTTATCTTACTGGCTGTCAGGTCTGAATGACTCATCACCTTTGAAGACAGGTCGGAGCAGAGAGCCCCTCCCGCACAGAATGCTTCTGTAGTGTAGGGAGGAGGAGGGAGGACTCTGGCTTCTATGTCCCTGCTGCCTGGATTAACCCTGTGTGTGCCTGCTTCCTCCTGCTCTCTACACAGATTGAGCAGAGATTAGGCTGATCAATAGATGTGACAGCAGTGACCCTGTTTGTTACTATAATCATGATGTCTGTGGAGCTGTAACTATAATAATACTATACAGATTGTGAACAGTTCATGCTGTGCTGTACTAGGGACACATCCTGAGTAACACTTTGCAGCTTCCCTGCCTCTGTTCTGAGAGGGTTTGTTTGTTGTTGCTGGAGATGTGGAGATATGTAAGCTAAGCAGAGGGTATAGGAACACTTGCAGCCCCTCTGTTCTGCTATTAGCAATCATAGACCTCTCTAGGCAGGCACACACAGGGTTAACTCTGGCAGCAATCCCCCTGCTGTATCGAAGTTAGGGGCGGATAGCTGCCTGTGTGCTGAGGGGAGGGGGGAAGAGGGAGGGGAAAGAGGCAGAGAGCTAGCACGCCCCTCAATTCAACTCCCATTCACAGACAGAGGCTGAAAGCTATTAATGAGACAACTCCTTTAAACTACTAAAAAACTTGCATGTACAAAATAGCTGTTAAAAAAATTCCTCTGAATTGTACAAGGGAGGTACAGGAAAAATTGACCAGATGTAGGTTATTCAGAGGACATGGAGTATGGAGCACGGACAGAGAACAAAGTACAGAGACCTTTTCCTCCAGGTCTTGACTGTGTACTGAGGAAGGCTGGAGTTCTCACACTTCCGCTTCCGCACTCTGCTTCAGCACGACAGTTTTCGTTGCTGCGTCATCAGGGCATTTTAACCTGCGTGTTAATAGATGACGGACGCCAGCCTGGGCTCTCACCGCACCCACTGTAACTCCGGCCCTGGGTCATGCTGTGGCACAGGACAGGTATAGTCAATGTCCAGTGAAACTAAAATGGTGGTTGAAAGACTCCTTTTTCCGGCACTTTTTAATCTGGGGGTCAGACAGGTTTAATGGTCATACTGCGGTCCAGGACAGGTATAGTCTATGTCCAGTTCAACTAAAATGGGGGTTAAAAGACTTTTTTTTCCCGGGCCCATTTTTTTAATCTGGGGATCAGACGGGTTTAAATTTGGTCATATTTGGGGGGTCCAGGACATTCTGCCCAATGTCCAGGGGAAAACTAAAATGGGGTTGAAAAAACCCCTTTTTCCCCGGCTTTTTTTTAAAATCGGGGGCTCATAGGTTTGGGGCCCCTCACCCCTGTAGCCCTGGGACAGTTCTATTCCATGTCCGTTCAACTAAAAATGGTGGGTTGAAAGTCCCCTTTTTTTTAAACCATTTTTTAAATTCTGTGGGGTCAGACAGGTTTAAGGGAAAATGCTGGGGGTCCGGGGACAGGGTTTGTCAATTTTCCAGTTAAAAACTAAAATGGGGGTTTAAAAGACTACTTTTTTTCCCGATTTAATCTGTGGGTCAGGGCAGGTTTTTAGGGTCAGGGCTGCTTTCCCAAAAGACAGGGATTTCAATGCCCCCAGTTCAAGTAAAATGAGGGTTTCCCAAATAATATGCCTTCTGGCACTTTTTAATTTTGGGTAAATGAAAGGGTTTAAAGGGGGTCATGCTGTGGTAAAGACAGGGATAGGGGAATTGGTGTGTGATTTTTTTTCTGGGGTTGCCAAAGGGATGTAGCAGGTATCCATTTGACTGTGGGGGTTTTAAATTTCCCAGCTTCCCACCCCTGTTTGGGTTAAGAATAAAGGTTTTGGGTTTGCTCTCCCTTTAGATTTTAAGGGTCATGGGAGTTGATGCCCTATCGACATCGAAAAACCCTTAATCGATGGGGGTCCGACTATCGTCAATCCCCCCTTTGCCCGATAGCCAAGTAATGCTCAACACTAGGGGAAAGTTAACAAAAAAAACCCCCCCCGCTATTGGTATGACACAAACCCCCACGGGGGTTAGAACCCTCCAGGCTTTTTTGGAACACACAAATTGATGGTATGGGTGGGTTTACATGGGGTCAAAAATAGTGGGGGGGCCATTGGAAACATCAATGCCACGGGATTTCTGAAATTCCCCTACTTTATATTTGTTCCCCCTCTTTATCCCACTGAAGAGGGCCATTTTCCCTGATTTTTTCCTGCAAGTTGGGGTTGAAACCCACCACATTATGACCCGAGCATTCCAAACATGAACAGCCTTCCCAGGAAATTTGGATTGGTCATCGTTGGCCATTTTGAATGGCCCCCCAAAGGTCCCTGATCTGCCCCCCCTTAGGATTTTTATTTTTTGGGGCCACTTTCTGAAGGCAATTGTCTATGCTGTAAAGATACGAGATGTCCCAGCATCTAAAACCCAATGGTTTACGGAACCCTGTGCTAGCATTTCTTCTGCGGTGTTGCTATCAGTTTTGTCAAGAGTGGGGAAAGAGGGTTCCCATTGACAACCCCAACACAAGGACAACACTTTAAACATATTTTAAAAGTGGTCAAAAAACTTATAAAAAAACTATGAAAGAAAAAATTTTGGGTTAAAAAACCAAAGAAACATTTTTTTTTTTTTTTTCTTGTAAAAATTCCTCAATAAGTTTGATGTTTTAAAATGCCCCTTTCCCAAATTTGAAATAAAAAAGTTGGACCAAAATGCCCCGACTTCAAAAATGGCCACCATGGTCAACACTAGAGATGGGCAAATTTTCGATTCTAACGAAGTGGAATTCTTTTAGAATTTAAAGGAAAATTGGGTTTCGAAAACAAATTTCAAACCCTTTGGGGGGTGATTCGGGAACGAAGTTTTTTCTTTGAAAAAAGGCCTGCGGCACTTGGCTTTACATGGGGCAAAGCACTCTGGGAGGAAGAAGGGCATAGCCTCATGACTTGTCCCAGAAAAGAAGCCAATCAGAGACCGGCGGGATTCTGGACGTCACCCCCCACTATATAAAACCGACCCGCGCCCTGGGAGCTCACACTCCTCTAAACTGTACTGAAGGGAAGGTCCCTGCTGGGGTTTTTGCGCTTTCTGAAAAAATGTTTTTTACACACGTTTTTTTGGGGGGTGTTCAGCTTGTTTTCAGAGACTGTTCTCTGAATGTTTTTATTTTCGTTTTTTTTTGGGGTTTTTGGGATCTGAAATCCATTGTGCGTCCACTGCAGCTGCATATACATTCAATATCCAAGTGGGATCAACCCTTTTTCCCCTTTGTTTTTCTTTTAAAGAAACAGGTTTTTACAATACAAATCCCACTTCTTTTTTTCCCTGCTAAATTTTCTATTGCGCAAATTTAAAATTCCAGGGGTTAATTAAGCGTTTTTTTGGGGTGGTGTAAAAATTCAAAAAAAAAAAAAAAGCCCCTTTTTCAAGGGCCAAATATTATTTTTTTTTTGGTGGGCCTAATTCACAACCCCAAAAATTTAAATTTAAAAATTTTTAAATTCTTGTTGTGGGGGCTTAAAAAAATAGCCTTTGTAACACGCTACAAAAGCTACTATTTTGGGGGGCTAAATTTATTGCGCAATTTACATCCAGGGTTAATTAAAGCGTTTGTTTTGTGGTGTCCCGGAAAAAATAAACCTCTTTTTCACCGCCAAATTTTTATTTTTTTTTTTGTAGCCTAATTCAAAGCAAAGGGTTAAATTTACAATTTTATCTTTTTTTGTGGGGGCGTAGAAATACACCATTTTTAAAAAATTACAAAATTTCTAGTTTGTGGGGGCTCAATTCTATTGCGAAATTTTAATCCAGGGTTTAAATTAAGTTGTTTTTTTGGTGCCCCCGGGACAAAAAAAACCGCCCTTTTTAAAACGCCAAATATATAATTTTTTTTTGGTACCCCTAATTCACAAGAAAAGGGTTTAAATTTAAAATTTTTATCCTTGTTGTGTGGCTTTAAAAAAATTCCCCAATTGTAACCCGCTACAAAGCTACTGGGTTTGTGGGGCCCAATTCATTGCGCATTTACATCCGGGGGTTTAATTAAGCGTTGTTTTGCTGGTGTGCTGCAAAAATAAACCCCCTTTTAAACGCCAAATATATATTTTTTTTTTGGTAGCCCAAATTTCACAAGAAAAGGGTTTAAATTTACAATTTTATCTTTTGTTGTTTTGGCGTAGAAAAATACAAAAAATTGTAACCCCGCTACAAAGCTATATTTGTGGTGGCTAAAATTTATTGCGAAATTTTCCCATCCGGGGGTTTAATTAAGCGTTTTTTTTCCCTCCCTGTGCTGAAAAAAATTAAACCCGCCCTTTTTCAACCCAAAAATATTTTTTTTTTTTGGTACCCTTTAATTTTTCCACAAGCAAAGGTTAATTACAATTTTATCCTTTTTTGGGGTGGGTAAAAAAAACCCGCCTTTGGGTTAAAACCCCAAAAAAGCTATATTTTGGGGGGGCTCAATTCTTTTCCCCCGCATTTTACATCCGGGGGTTAATTAAGCGTTGTTTTGCTGCTGTGCGGCCAAAAATCCCCCCGTCTTTTTCAACCCAAATATATATTTTTTTTTTTGGTACCTAATTCCCAACCCAAAGGTTAATTACAATTTTATCTCTTTGTTTTGTGGCGTAGAAAATACCCCTTTTAAACCCTTTAAAAAGCTATAGTTTGTGGTGGCTAAATTTAAATTGCGCAATTTACATCCGGGGGTTAATTAAGCTTTGTTTTCCCGGGGTGTGCTAAACAAAAAAAAAAATTTCTTTTTCAACGCCAAATATATATTTTTTTTTTTTAGCCAATTTTCCAAAAAAGGGTTAATTAAAAAATTTTATCTCTTGTTGTGTGGCTAGAAAATACGCCATTGTAAAAACGCTACAAAGCTACTTTTTTTGTGGTGGTAAAATTCTATTGCCCCAATTTTACTCCGGGGGTTTTAATTAACGTTTTTTTTGCGGGTGTGCTGAAAAATTTAAACCGCCCTTTTTCAACCCAAATATATTTTTTTTTTTTGGGTACCCTAATTCACAACCCAAAGGTTAATTAAAAATTTTTTTCTTTGTTGTGTGGCAAAAAAGAAAATACGGGGGCCCTTTTTGGTTTAACCAAAGGGGGTTTTTTTTAAAAAAAGAAAAAAACCCAAAAAAAAAAAAAAAAAATTTTAAAGTTTGGGGGTGGCCCCTTTTCAATTCTATTGGGGGCGCAATTTAAAAAACCGGGGGTTAATTAAGGTTGTTTTGTGCTGTGCTGAAAAAAAAAAAAACCCGTTTTTTTCAACCCCAAAATAATATTTTTTTTTTGGTAGCCTAATTCACAACCCAAAGGTTTAATTAAAATTTTATCTCTTGTTGTGTTGGTAGAAAATACCCCCATTGAAAATTACCCCTCCCCAAAGCTACTATTTTTGGGGGGCCCAAATTTTTTTCCCGAAAATTTTAAACACCCAAAGGGGTTAATTAAGCGTTGTTTGTGCTGTGCTGACAAAAAAAAAACCGTCTTTTTAAACCCCAAATATATTTTTTTTTTGGTACCCCTAATTCCCAAAAAAAAGTTAATTACAATTTAATCTCTTGTTGTGTGGCGTGAAAATACACCTTTGTAACACGCTACAAACCCTATTGTTTGTGGGGCCCTAAATTTTTCTATTCCGAATTTAAATCCGGGGGTTAAATTTAAAGCGTTGTTTTGCTGCGTCCCTTGACAAAAAAAAAACCGTCTTTTTCAACACCGAAATAATACATTTTTCTTGTAGCATAATTCCAAGCGAAGGTTAATTAACCCTGTTTGTGTTTTTACTTTTTAGAAAAAACACACAGGGGTGAAAACGACACAACAAGTAAATTTTTTTTCCGGGCCCTTTTTGGGGGGAGCGCAATTTATACCCAAAAGGGTTCCCCCAAGCTTGTTACGGGGGTTTCATTTGGATTTAAAAAACAGGGTGTATATTTTTTCAATTACAGATGCTTCCCTCAAACAGTGTCCCGTACATTTTTTTGAACAAACAGTATGTCAGACAGAGAGGTGCGGGGGTCTGCCCAAATGCGAGTTTGGGAGGGCACAAAAAATTTTGAAACGGGGGCCCCGGGCCCCAAACACAGCAAGGGGACGTCGCAGCAGGGGGTCCTCGGTGAGGCCACAACTGCCGTGTCATCTAGCGGCCTGTTTGTTGTTCAAACAAAACCCCCGGGTTCTTGATTGGTTTTACTAGGTCATTTCCCCTTCCCCCAGATGACATCTACAAACCCCCGCCAAGGGGTCGGGGGGAACCCAAGGGCACAACCCCTTAGTTTGGGGATGGCCCCCGGGGGCGGGGGCAGCGGCCCCTCACCTGTCCCCCAGCCCGCCTTGTCCCATCCATTTTCCCTCAGCCCGGGAAAATTTCTATGTGGTTTTGGGTCGCGCCCCTATATTTGCAGGATGAACAATTTGAGGGGGCAGTCAGCAGCCCCTTGGCAGCGGGAAAAAATGGGGCCAATACCCCCGTTCTTTCCCGTAGGGGGCCAAAGTATAGATGTGGGGAAATGGCCAAAGGGAGGTATGTGGTGGGAGGTAAACCCTCGGCTTAAACCCAAAAACCCCGGTGATGAGGACAGTAAATGGGCCCCAGAAAAACAAAAAGATGATGGGTGTACCACCCCACTTGGGAGCCCGGGGGAAGCAAGGGCTTTTATCATGTCAGGGGGAAGAGGGCGTCCCGCTTGCCCCCCCTAGGCAGCCCGGCCGCCCCGCAAGTGGGGTTTTTGGGCCCCTGAGTCAGCAGGGTAGCAGCAGTTTTGGGGGTCGGGAGCCAAGGGGCCACGGGGTAAAAACCCCTTGCAGGTCCCAAAACAGTACGGCCCCAGGGGGCAGCGAGGCAGCGGCGGCGTAGTCACCTCCCGGGGGGTTTGACTCGGGCCCTTTTGGCAGTTCTTTGCTAAGACACCGGAGGAGCCGAATATTGGGGGATATGTAGAAACTGGGGGGCAGAAAATGAAGCGTGGCCAGGGGGCTAACTTGGCACAATGGGCCCCGCCCTCAACACCCTGAGCGTCACCATCCGGTGGCCTTTGGGAAAAGTGGCCCCAGAGGGGGTGGGGCCATTTCCCGGCCCCCCGCAGCAGCAGAAACGGCCATTGGGACGAAAGCCATTTCAGCCGTCAAGGCCCCCACCAAACCCCTTTCCCGAAGGCAGCTGTTTTTTCCCTTTTACATCCCTCTCCCGGTCCCCGATGCTCCCCGCCTTCCCCCCGGTTCTCATGGCGCCCCGCAGTCGTTAAAAAGGCGATTGTAAAGAACAACAGTATGCGTCCAAAACCCTCCTAAGGTTTCAGCAGTGACCTGGGTCCGTCCAAGTTGTTGGTAATGGCCGTCCCTCCCCTTTTCCCAAAAGGTGGGCTCCCGCCCCCCATTTTAGGGGGAACTAATGGGTTTGCCCGAGCCGAGAAAGGGGAAATTCCCAAACCGTTTAAATTTTTTTTTCCAAAAAGGGAGTACCAGCACTTCTTAAAAAATGTAGAACAGAAAGTGGGTCCCGTCCCTTTAGCTTATCGGTTTTTTTTCCAAGGTACACGGCAGCGCGGGGTCGGACTGTAATACGGGCAGGGGGCCCGTACATGTCCTTTAGGCCCCCCTGGGGGAATGTTCTTCCTGCCCCAAGGCACACCAACAAATTGGCAGGGGACGCCGTTTTTTTCCTCCACGTTGTCCCAAATGGGTGCTCCCGCGCCAATTTTCCGCCTCCCCCCTCCTCCACCCCCCCCCACCATCTCAGCCTCCACAAGTAATGCTCCATAAAACCACATGTGTAGGGGGGGGACAGCGGTGTTTACGCAGTTCTACACCTAGCTTGCCTCGGCCAAAGAAGTCATCAAGGGGAGGAACTGCTTTGGTCATGAGCCCAAAAAAATCGATGGTGGCTTTCTCCGCCCCCAACTTTCAAATCGGAACCATGGTGACGGACAATGGGAGGGAAAAGGTGTCCGCCTTTCACCCAGGGGGATGGTCCCCTCGCCCCGCATGGCGCACGTGTTCAATTGGTTGTAAAAAGGTTCCTGAATCTTCCACCGATCTTTAAAAACATTCTGAAAATGGCCAAGGGGAAAATGTGCATGCACTTTATCCATTCGTACAAAGCCCCGGAACCCCCCTCCCGGTTTGCCCGCGGCAGAACGGCCTCCCCCAACACGCTTGATATCGATGTTTTCCCCCCGCTGGAATTCCCGCCTGCACAAAGTTTGGGCCCCTTTTAAAGAACAGAGAAAGGCCATTAACGATTTTTTGTGATCCCGGCAGACAGAAAATTTCTCCCCTGTGTAAAATTTTATGTCAGCCAAATGGCAACTCTGCGTGACACCTTCCGTTTGGGTTTAGGGGCCAATTTGAGGAGGCCACGTTATTTTCAGTTTTTCCCGGGCTAAAGGGGTGAATAACGTATTCCACTGCTTCATGTCCTGGGAAAAGTGCTGAAAATTTTGTCTGGGGGAGGGGGAAATGGAGATGTGGCGATACCTTCGTGGGCCCCAAAAGAGTCCGGGGGGGGGAATGAAATGGAGGAGGAGGAAGGGGGGGGAGGACATTGGGCCCCGAAGCCTTGTCTGGTGAAATGGGGTGGATTTTTTAAACCCCGGGGCAAGAGAGGAGGACAGGAGCAGCTGGGGGAGGTGGATGGAAATGAGGGAAGAAAGAGGGGAGATGCTCCCAAGCACCCTGGCAGATCCCGTGGGAAAAGGGGGCGGGGGCCCCCCCGGGGTCACTTGTGCAGATGTCCCCCCAGCCCTGCTTATTTGCCCGGCTTGTGACAGGGCCCAATAGTCGCATCCCGGCAGAAGGGGTGACTTCTGGCTCTCCACCCTAAATTGGGCCCTCGTACCGGTCCCCAAAAAAGGGAGCCTTTTTTCAGCCCCCATTGAGAGGGGAAAACCCAAAAAAAAATTCTAAGGGGGAAATTCCCGAATCATTTGGGCCCCTGCCATGTGCCCGGGATCGTCCCTCCTTGACAGGTTGACCCGGGGGGGTTTCCTAAACGTCACGATAATACTGCCGCGGCTGCTGGGGGTAAGGTGGGGGGGGGGGAGGAGCCCGTACCAGCTCCATCACAGTAACCTAAGTCTGGAGTCACTAATGAGCAAACTTCCCCTTTTCCCCCCCAAAAGGAGGGCAAATCCCAAACCCCCCCCCCCCCCCCCCCCCCCAGAAACACCCGCAGGACATGGAGCATTCCCTGAACCAACAGGTTGTTGGCCCACTTTGGAAAAAGCCCCTCTGCCCCCCCCCAGTTAGAAGATCCGCTGGACAAGGGCACCAAAATGGATGGTGGCCGCAACTTTGGGCCCAGTTTGCCCGTGGAGAACTGGTCCTGCCCTTTTCCAGTTTTGTGTGGCAAACAGAGCGGGTGTTCATGCCCGGGGGGGGCCATCGTTAAACCCCCAAGGGGGAACCCGTTGTCCCCGGGAAAGTTGAACGTTGACCTTTGTCAAGAGTTTAAAGGGGTGGATCGGCCGGTTTTCCACACACCAAAGCCCTTTGGGGTCATCCCGGGTTCAAAATAAATTTCCTCAGGCCCCCTATTTTTTTTTTTTTTTTTTTTTTTTTTTTGACCCCCACCCCCCCTGATGCCAAAACACTTTTGATAGTTTTTTTCCATCTGCCCACCACCGCTTTACCAAAGGGGCTGGTATTGCCAAACCCCCCTCCCAAAACTCTGTCATTGTGCCATCTATGTGCTAAGCACCGCCGTGTTGCTGTTGCCGTGACATCCACACTGTGTCATTGTTTCCCCCTCTGCGGCCCGGTACTGTTTTGCCACCCCCCAGAATGGGCATTGTGCCCCTCCTGGAATCATGCTGTTTCTCCCGTCATCACCTCCCCTCCCCCCGTCATTGTGCCCACGGGCCCGACCCCTGTGGGGCCCCCCCGGACCCCCGGGTCCTTTATTGTGCCCCTCTGTGGCCAAATTTCTATTTTGCCCCCCTGCAGAATTTCATTGTTTCCCCTCTCTGAACCCCATGCTGGCTGTGACTCCTGTCGTGCCCCCACACTGTGCATTGTGCCCCGTTGAAACCCCGCTGTGGTGGCGCCCGCCCCTGCCCCTCCAAAACTGTGGCCTTTCTCCTGTTTTTTTTCCACCCCAGAATTTGTCATTGTGCCACTGTTGGGCCTTATGCTGCTTTTGTTGCTCCTGCCCCCGGTTTTCCAACCTTTTACCACCCCCCCTTTTCCAATTGATTTTCCACTCTTTTGGGCCCACTCCTTTTTTGCCAGCTCCAGAATTTGTCATTTTGCCATGCCTGACCTAAAGCTGTGCCCCCCCGTGGAAACCCCACACTGTGTCCCTTGTGCCACTTTTGCGGCCTGGTTTTCTGTTTTGCCCTTCCCGAATGTCAAATTTTGCCAATGTCTACCTCAAAGCTGCTGTGGCTGCCGCCGTCACCTCCACAAATCTGTCACTAATGTTTTCCACCTGAGCTCTCGTTTGGTTTTTTTTTCCCGCTTTTGTGCCATGACTTTATCAGGCAAAGTTCCTGTTTATTTTTTTGGTTTGTTTTTTCCCCCATAAGTCCCAGGGCATTTTTTAGTGAAGGGATTTTTAAGAGGGGGCAGGGCATGTGGTTTATACTAAAACACAACATTGTATGAAGACCAAAAAAAACTCCCTCCCCGCTATTTAACATGGCACAACGTTTAAAAGCACCCTTCAGGCTCTTTGGGCCCCCTGGAAAAAGCTGTTTTTTTAAAGTGATTCGGCCCCCCAAGTAATTCCCGGGAAGAAACGAATTTTGGGCGGGAAAAATTCGGCCGAAGTGGGCCGAACCGAATTTATGAGAAAAAGCCCAAAATTTTATCAACACCCCTCTTGAAAAGTTTCCCCCCTCCATATACTAATGTGGGCCCCAAACAGGAAGGATATCACTAACTATTCCCATTTTATTTAGGTGTATCCATATAAGTGGGCCACCTTGTAGTACAAATGCTTATTCAGAACAAACGCATTGACTGGCTGGCTTACAACAGGTCTCCCAAACACTACCATGCCTGAATTCTTAGGCTATATTTATATTTGTCACAAATTTCATTAGATCTGACAGGATAGTTCTAGATGCAGTGACATTTTGTCTGTCAGAGTGACAGACCTCATTTTAATCAATGTGGTCCATTGGGCACTTATGGCACTCATCATATAAATTCAGTTGATGTTAACAGAGTCTTTAAAAAAAAAAAATGGGTTATCTGGTTAAATGGCAAACTTTTTTGTTTTGTCATAGTGATTGTCTAATTTAAAATTTAAACCACTTTCTTGTAATGCATGTTAAACATATTTCCAGCGATTAGTCTTCAGTCAGAAGAACGTGAGTGACAAAAAAATTCTTAGAATTATATTTATGGCTGTGCACAGCTCACTGCAAGCTATTAACATTGGAATCACAGGTAACAACACAAAATAGATTAAAAGGGTCAATAATCAACATTATTACAATAATTGCATGAATTATTCAGCTTCTACAATGTGATTTAATGAACAAAGAATTTCTGTCAAAGAGCTGTGTTATAATACACTATTGAGGTGCAATGAATTTGCTTTATTATTTCTTTCGCAAATTATATTTTTTACCTTAATGTGAATCCTTTCTAATAAATATTTAGCGACCAAGGATAATTTGTAATGATATAATGATAATTTTGATAAGGTGGAAGAATTATGATACAGTCTATAAATAGGATTATATAAAAAAAATATTGTTAAAGAAAAACTAAGCATAAAATTCAGAACAAATACTAACATATACTAGCAATTCCATCCTTCATTTCCTTTTCTCCTTTGATCCTGTCATGTTTTATATTTCAATTATAATTGAGAAATATATAGAGAAACTTTTCTATGTGTCCCAGAAGAACAGCCTTTTGTCCCTCCTACAAACTCTGTGTTGTCTACAGTGGGGAAAAAAAGTATTTAGTCAGCAACCAATTGTGCAAGTTCTCCCACTTAAGATGAGAGAGGCTTGTAATTGACATCATAGGTAGACCTCAACTATGAGAGACAAATTGAGAAGAAAAATCCCGAAAATCATTGCCTGACTGGGAAAGAATTTATTTGCAAATTATGGTGGAAAATAAGTATTTGGTCAAGAACAAAAGTTCATCTCAATACTTTGTTATATATCCTTTGTTGGCAATGACAGGGGTCAAACGTTTTCTGTAAGTCTTCGCAAGGTTGGCACACACTGTTGGTGGTATGTTGGTCCATTCCTCCATGCAGATCTCCTCTTGAGCAGTGATGTTTTGGGGCTGTCGCTGGGCAACATGGAGTTTCATCTCCCTCCAAAGGTTGAGAACTGGAGACTGGCTAGGCCACTCCAGGACCTTGAAATGCGAAGCCACTCCTTCGTTGCCCTGGCAGTGTGCTTTGGATCATTGTCATGCTGAAAAACCTAGCCATGTTTCATCTTCAATGCCCTCGCTGATGGAAGGAGGTTTGCACTCAAAATCTCACTATACATGTTCCCATTCATTCTCTCATGTACACGGATCAGTTGTCCTGGCCCCTTTGCAGAGAAACCGCCCCAAAGCATGATATTGCCACCCCCATGCTTCACAGTAGATATGGTGTTCTTTGGATGCAACTCAACATTCTCTCTCCTTCAAACACGACGAGTTGTGTTTCTACCAAACAGTTCTACTTTGGTTTCATCTGACCATATGACATTCTCCCAATACTCTTTTGAATCATCCAAATGCTCTCTAGCAAACTTCATACAGGCCCGGACATGTACTGGCTTAAGCAGAGGAACATGTCTGGCACTGCAGCATCTGAGTCCCTGGCGGCGTAGTGTGTTACTGATGGTAGCCTTTGTTACCCAGCTCTCTGCAGGCCATTCACTAGGTCTCCCTGTGTGGTTCTGGAATTTTTGCTGACTGTTCTTGTGATCATTTTGACCCCACGGGGTGAGATCTTGCGTGGAGCCCGAGATCGAGGGAGATTATCACACACCTTTAATTGCTATAGTTTATTTGGGATTGTGCAATTTTCTTATGCCTTGTGTGTGTAAAGTGTAATGTTCATGATTTTTTGTGGGCACAAAAGGTCCTCGTATTTGATATTTTTCCAGTATGTAATTTTTTTTGCCCAAAATCCTGGGGATCAGAGGGTGTCAGTATTTTGTGTTGGACACCTAAAAAGTACTCGGCAGCCCACCCAATTGAATAATAGAGGCGTCATAGGCTATAAGCCAGAATGGGGCACCACACATATCTGTATTAATGGCATCCTTTGTATCGCCTTATCTATATGCAATTGGAATACCAGCAACCACCCCCTTATACATATGAGGCATGTGAGTGGTTGTCTTATCGGTATTTTTGCATTTGTGCAGTCTCCCCATGTATTATACTGTGGCTTTTCTGCATACTAGTGTGAATTGGTCCTTATTTAATGTGCAGGGTTTTTTTTATCAGCCAGTTGCTCCCCTAGAGGAGGGGTATGTGAGCTTCTGCACATTAATTATCTTCACCTGTTGTACCTTTTTCACCTGTTAGGGTTCCTACTGGGATCAGTCTATAGTCCAGCTATTGATTCATAAGTATGGCCTTGTGGTTGTGTTTTTGAGTAAATTATGTGCCATTTTTCTGTGATTTTTCAGAAAAGATCCTTGAACAGACAATTATGGGACACAGTATACAAGCCATTCTAAAAGTTTAGCCCCTTACCGACATTTGATGTACCCATACGTCATGGTCAGGAAGGGGTTCCGGGGTTCCCATAAATTGACTTATGGGTACCTCATTGAGATTTTGCGAGCTCTTTGCGGGGGCATGGCAAATGCGACTCAGCACCCACCAAAATCAGCATTCCAAAAGCCAAATAGCGCTCCTTCCCTTGTATGCCCTGCCATGCACCCAAAAAACAGTTTAAACCCACATGTAAGGTATTCCTGAACTTAGAAGACATTGCATAACAAAATTTGGGATATTTTTTTTTCCAGGATTACTTGTAAAAATTAAACATTTTCAGCTAAAATTGCAGGTTCTTGGAAAATATTTTTATTTTCAGAGCCTAACCTAAAAAAAATCTGTGAAACACCTGTGGGGTCAATTTACTCACTGCACCCTTGGGCATATTCCTTAACAGGTGTAGTTTCCAATGTGGGGTCTTTTTTATTATTTTATTATTTTTTATTTTATTATTAAGTTTTAGCACCATAAGGTATCCACAAAACTTGAAATAAAATCGTGCCTAAATAAAATCGTAATGAAAATGAGAACCCAGAGTCCAGTAGGTGCTCTTCCTATTCTGAGGCTTGTGGTTTAGCCAAATAGCGCACCAGGGCAACATGTGGGATATCTCTAAAAATGGTATAATCTGAGAAATTGATGTTAAATTTCATTTACCTGATCATGTCCACCGTGTTCCTGTGAATAATGGATAAAAATTGAAAATCTGCAAAATGAAGTAGAAAATATTGAAATTTTACCTCCACTTTGCTCTAATTTCTGTGAAATACCTAATGGGTTAACAAACTTCCTAAATGCTTTTTTAAATACTTGAAGGGGTCTAGTTTCTTAGATGGGTCATTTATGGGGGTGTCAAACATGCAGGCCCTTCAAAGCCACATCAGAACTTGACTGATCCCTAAAAAATCTATTTTGCAAATTTTCTTGAAAATGTGAAAAATTACTACTAAATTTCGAAGCCCCCTAATGTCGTTAAAAAAAACACATTTAAAAAAGTTGTCAACCTACAGTAGACATATACTAGATGCTAGTTAGAAACTATTTTGAGTGGAATAACTATTGTCTTACACACAGAAATTTTTGAACTTTGAAAATGGCAAATTTTTCACAAATAAGCAAGGACATTTTGGACCGAAGTTTCTTACTAACTTAAAGCACGAGAAATATGTCATGAGAAAACAGTCCCTGAATAATATGGATAGGTAAAAGTGTAAAAAAGTATTTTTCACATAAAGTGACGCGTCAGATTTTAAAAACGGGGCTCTGTCACAAAGGCCTAAACTGGCTCCGGCGGTAAGGTGTTAATTACTAAACACTGAGGGCCTCATGTATGAAAAGATGCCTAGGACTAAGACATTCCTTGTTGCCCATAGCAGCCAATCAGAACTCCCCTTTCATTTCATATAGTGCTCTGAAAAATTAAAGGGGAGCGCTGGTTGGTTTCTATGGGCAACAAAGAACGTCTTAGAGCTAAACAGTTTTCATACATGAGGCCCTAACTGTTTATGATACAGGTGGAGTTGGGCCTCCTGGTGGTGATTTAGGGCCCCAGTAGTTAATCAGTTGGTGTGTTTTCAGTATGTGTCCTGGGATCAGATGTCTCTACACTTAGGTCAATTTAACCTGGGGATGAAAGAAACTTATGGTATATATGTATAAAACTTAACTTTTAGTAAATATGAGTAAAAAAATTATGGTATTTAATTAAAATGATCTAATAGAATGAACCAGCTGTGAAGGAATACAAATCCCTAATACACCCTATCAGACTAAATTGCCTTTCCTATGAAAACACAAAGCACCTTGCATGACCCTGCCTAGAAATTAGCTTTACTGTAAGTGTCCCTAATAAGTCCTTGAACAGAAAAAAACATGGGGTACAGATATAAATAAATCCAGAAGACAAAATTATAAGGTCCCAACATGTTTCGGTTCCCCATTGGTTAAAAAGGATCTCCTCAGGGATCCGTCAAGCTTTGTATAGAAACCATACTAAATCAAAGTCAATCTCCAGAAAGCATATGTGTTGATAACTTTTGAACCATAAGAGATATGGCAAATCTGATTGCAGCAACCAATTTCTGAAACAATGTCGGTCTTCAATGATATGCTTCATGACCACCTTCCCATTTGAAAAACTTGCCCTTTATCCATAGTGGCTGCTTTCATGATGGCAGCCATGTTTCAGACATAGCCTAAAAGATAGACCCTTTCAACCATTACTTGCTGAAGTATTAAGAAACAGTTTGTAATTTTCCCTTTTGTTTCTGAAATAAAAGGGGGACCTAGGACTTTTGAATCACCTTGTAGATGTGTACCTTGAAAATATAGTCGTTAAGTGTAACTTTTATTCTAATACCGAATAAAAATGTAATAGTATCTAAAACCCTCACAAAACTGTATAAATCAACCCCCAGGACTAATTTTGCCTATCCACAAAAGTGGGATAGCAAAGGCAACCCCGTGCTGTAACTTAGCCCTGTCAATGCCCTTGGTAAGTCCCTACAGAAAGTGTTGTAAATGACTTTAACCCCTTACCGCCGAGCCAGTTTTGGCCTCTCGACAAGCCCCATTTTTGGGAAAACTGTCAGTTTTCACTTATGTGAGAATAACTTTTTGACACTTTAACCTATCCATGTGATTCAGAGATTGTTTTCTCGTGACACATTGTGTTTTTTAAGATAGTAAGAAATTTTGGTCCAAAAAATGATTGTTTATTTGGGGAAAAATTCAAATTATGGTAAAAATTTTTTGAAAAATTTTACCAATTTCAAACTTAAAAAATTTCTGCATGAAAAGACGAAATTTATTCCCCTCAAAATTTTTATAATCTCCCAATGTCTGCTGTAGTTTGGCATAATTTTTTTAAATGTCTTTTTTTTTTTTAACATTTGGGGGCTTATAAATTTGTGAATTTTAAAAATTTTCAAGAAAATTTGAAATATAAAATTTTTTAGGGCCCAAAGTCCAGTTCTAACGTACTTTATTGCCCTGTTGTTAGTCCCCCCAAAAATGACCCATCTAAGAAAAAACCCCCCTAAAGTATTAAAAACGATTTAGAAAGTTTATTAACCCATTGGGTTTTCACAAAAATTTAAAGCAAGTGGAATGAAATTTCAAAATTTCACTTTTTTGCAATTTTCATATTTATGCATTATTGAAAAAGAATACTTTAAATGTGTCAGGGAAATGCAATTAAAAATTTGATTCCCCAGATTTTGCCTTTTTTTCAGAAATCCATAGTGGCCTAGTGCTTTTTTTTTGGCTCAACCACAAGCCCAGAATAGGGGGAAACCTATGGACTTGGGGCCCCCTTTCATTTTCATTACAATTTTTTTAGGGGCCATTTCGGGTTTTGGGGGAAAACCTTAAGGTTCCCAAAACGAATAAATCCCCCTAAAAAAACCCCCCATTTGGAAACTACACCCCAAAAATATATCCAGAGGGTAGTGAGAAAATTTCTACCCCACAGGCTTTCACAAATTTTTTAAAGCGTTCCTCTGAAAATAAAAAAAATATATTTTTTTTTCCAAAATCTGCTTTTTAGCTGAAAATGTTTAATTTTTACAAGGAATCTTAAAAAAAAAAAAACCCCCAAAAAAATTTGTTTTTTACGAAATTTTTTCCCCAAGTTCGGCAAAAACCCTACATGTGGGGGGGGAAAAATGCGTTTGGGCGCATGGGGGGGTACAAGGGAGGGATTTTCTATTTGGCTTTTGGCGCACAGATTTTGGGTGGGCCATGTGCATCTCCAAAGCCCCAAAGAATAAAACAGGTAAAAAACCTTCCGAAGTGCCCTTTTTGGGTTAAAGCCCCTCGGGGATCTCCCTAAGGGTGTATTTTGCATTTTGGGGCACGGTTGTTCCGTAGTTTGTTTTTAGTTTGGGTCAGGGAAATGGAGGGGGGAAACCTTTCCCGCCTTTGTTTTGGGTTCATTTTTACGTATTGCCATGGGATAAATAGGGATAACTTTACTATGGGGGTCGGTACAATTAAATGAAAAAAATTTTAATAGTTTTTTATTTTTTTATTACTTTTACAAATAGAAGCGAGTTTTATAAAAAGTTGCGGTTTTTGTTGTCCAATTTTGACAGCCCTTGCTTTCTTAATTTTTTTTAAATTTTTATGCTTGTGGGCTTGTTTTTACGAGATGTTGATTTTTTTTTGATACCATTACGGGGGCATATTTGGGTTTGATCATTTTTATTAAGTTTTTGTGAAGCTTTTGTAAAAAAACAGCAATCCTGGTAGGTTTTTTTTTTTTTATTTTTTTACAGCGGTCACTGTCCCTATAAATGGGGCCCGTAGTTTATCAGAGGTTTATCATTACAGGATACCCATTTGTAATTTTTTTAATGTTTTACTGCTTTTTAAAAAATAAAAAAAACTTTTATTTGAAAAGGAAAACACGTTTTTGCATCACCCGCAGTCTGAGGCCATAATTTTTTTTTTTTTTCGTTTAGGAGCTTTAAGGGACTTTTTTTTTGGGGATGAGTTGACGTTTTTATTGGTAATTTTTTGGGGGGACAAGACTTTATGATCGCTTTAAAAACTGTTTTTTGGAAAGGGAGGTTTAAGAAAATACTGCAATCGCAGGTTTTTTTTATTTTTTTTTTTTAAAGGTTCACCTGGTATCCCTGAAATTAGTTTTACCTGTGGTTGAGAGATTCGGTGATACCCCCAATTTTTTTGTTTTTTATTTTAAAGACAATTTTTTTTGAAAAAAAAAGTGTTTTTTTTGTTAAAACAATATTTATTGCATCGCTTTTTAATAGCCAGAACTTTTTTAAATTTTTCCGATACGAGCTGTGTAAAGGCTTTTTTTTTTTTTCGGGTGAAATGACTTTTTTTAATTTGGATCACTTTGATGTTGAATGAGTTTTTGTTACTTTTTACTCCTTTTTTGTGCTGGGGATGAACAAAAATCGTTTCTGTATGTTTTTTGGGGGGGTTTTTTTTTTTTCGGCGTTTTTCCCCTAGGGTTAATTAAAATGACAGATTTTTAAGGGTTGGGTCCTACGCAGGGGCTTTTCCAAATATGGGTACTTTATTTATTTTTGATCTTTTTTAGGGCGATTTGGGGTTTGTAAAGGGGAAAAAGGGGGATGTATGTTTTTATTTTATTTTTTTTGTTTGTGGGTTTTACTTTTTTACACTTTTTTTTAAATTTTTCATCTTTTTACCTTTCCCCCAGGGGGGGGAAATTTCATGAAGATTTGTAGACTTATGCAATAGGAAATCGCATACAGCTTATAGCTGTAAATTGGTCTCCATGGCAACTGCGTCACGCGCCCACAATGCTTGTGGGCTCGTGACGTCACCCGACAACCCGGATGGGTGCATTCAGCGTCCGGGCTGTCTGGTAGGAGCCGGGGTTTAACGGCGCTCACGCCATTCTGCGCCGGATTTTCGGGGGCAGGAGTCACTCCTGCCGCCGCAGCCGCGATGTCGCGACCCCCATGTCGCGCTCGGGGGGGAACCCCCGCGGCCGGGGCCACTCCCCGGGCCGTTTTGGGGGATGCGGATGAGCCGCGGTAAAATTTTCCCCGGGGTTTTATGCGCGTTTGCGCGGTCCGCTTTTGGCGCGCAAGTTTTTCGTGACGTTTCTCAACGGCAATTTGCGGGGAACCCTTCCCGAGATTTGCCCTTTGAGTAGGCAAAGTCGGTAAGGGGTTTAAAAAACAATTTTAGATAAAGGGAAAAAGAAACAGCAAAACCACTTAGGAAAGTAGCAAAATAACTATTAAATTAGAATAGTGAGGATACAGAATAGCTATCCAATTTTAGTAACAGGTGGAATGTAGCAACATGAATAATAAAATAGATACAATGTCTCATATAAAGTCACAGAACATTGTACAAAATACTGGGTGTATAGAATCAACAATTTAGCACAATAGGCTGAACTGGATGGACGTCTGTCTTTTCTCGACCTTAAATATTAACATGAAAAAATAAAATTCCACTACTTTGCAGGTTCCAACACATTTCCCCCGTAAGTTCACAAGAGGTTCATCAGGGAACCCCCATAAAGATTGCCGAAAGTAGCCATTAATATATTCAGTATATATCCCCAGATAAAAATGCCAAGTGCCTGTGGACATAATGTTACATGAAACACTAAAATGTTGCCAATTATACTAGTCAAAGTTTCTTGTCAACTGTGGCTCACAAGCAGAACAAGATACTAAACTTACATCCCTTGCTTGTAGCTCTGCCCATGATGTTTCCAGCAGGGAAGAAGCTGGTGCGAAGTCAGCATAGCAATAGGGTCCACTTTCTGATAGAGGTAATTAGTCAAATGTCTGCACTCTGGCTCAGTATATAAACCTCGTTCCACCAATCCCAGGGCAGGCTAGTTGTGGTGGTGTGATCAATATAATGAGTTACAGTCCTTTGGGGGCAATACAAAGACAAGATCATCATAATCTGGTCTGGTACCAGAAAATGTTTGCCTTGTTGTGGAGACTCTCAACAGCCTACATGTTACATCGGAAATTAAAGGGGTTTGCTCACCACGCCCTTTCACTGAATCACAAGCTGTATCCTCAGGCTGTGGGTGGTTCTATAGCACTGATTAGCATATTCCGCTTCTAGCTGACTAGTTACAATGAGAAGTGCAGGACATGTTACCTTCATTAAAAGGTACATGTGCTGTGAGGACAATTGCTTGTACATAATCTTGTTAGAGATAATTACTTTGCTTTGGTGCTCAATCCATTCATGGGGTGACATCACTCCCTCCTTCAAGCTCTCCCATCTAATCAGATAACAAAGTTATGGTCAGGCTACCAGGTAACCATAGAAACCTGTTGTACCAGTTAGCCGGGTATATGAGGAGCCTCTCGGTCACCATAAGAGATGGAGATGCAGACCACACCAGGGAGGGGAGTCTAAGGGGCCCCTGGTCCTCACTAGAGCCCACTGCAAGGCCAGATGGACTTAGCTGTGGGTAGCCCCCAGATCGCTACCCCTGATGTGGCTACTCCTGGTGAAAGCCAAAGTGCTGGACGTAGGACAGCGGGAACAGGCAGAGATGATAGGTCACAGGCAGTTGCAACTGTAGACAGTAGCAGACTGGCATAACAGCAGGTAAAAGCAGTAGACACAAGGTAAACACAAGAACCAGGATGTCCGTAAACACAGGTAAACACAGGTAGCAGACAGCAACTAGAGGTCAGGATCAAAGTAAGAACATCAATAAACTGACCCAGAGCACAGACAGGAAGTTCCTTAAGATCCAGGTGGTGAAAGGTCTATGGCCAGGTAGTTGTGTACTGTCTCTTTAAATCACAGTGAGTCAGCATGCATGCAAGACGCCGTCATCAGCAAGGACCGGAGCAGGAGCATGGACAGGTTAGTACACACAGGCAGAAGGGACAGGGGTTGCAAAAGGGACACAGATACATCCATGTTCCGGACCGGGGACCATGGCATGGACCGTGACACTACCCCTCTCCCCCTTAAGCCCACTCTTTTTCTGTGCCTGACAAATCAAATTCTTCGTATAATAACAGGAACACAACAGAGACGTCTTCACCCAGAGTTGCCCTCACTCCGCCCCTCCGCGATGGAGACCACGAGGACAGTTGGGGCGCCTTCTCGGCGGTCAAAGTATCGATGTACGGACTGCGCAGTCTTTTATTTTTGCGAGAAATCTCAGCACTGCCACAGTATAAACACAAGTCAGACCTCCTCCTGGTTAGAATAAACAGGGCCACCTGCATAGATTCATCTTGAGAAACACCGGCACCAAGTTGCGGATATTGGGGAAGCACACAGGTGCCAAGGCTCAGAAGAACTGGCAAGGGCTGGGAGGATGCTGACTGCTGGTGAAACTCTGACTCTCCAGTTTCTCATTTAAAGTAATTGTTGATTAGCCTTGCACATTGGCTTGATGGAATTTTAGTCCATTCCTCTATATGAACATATAAAACAACGTCAACTCTATTTTGATGGAGGGTTTCCTCCCATAAACTGCGTTCTTCAGGTCCTTCTACAACATTTTTTTTGGATTGATGTCAGTACTTCAACTTGGTGATTTAAAATTTTTTACTTTATTTTTTATTCTTTGGTAGAATGACTCTCGTAATTTGCTTAGCGTTGATTGTTTTGATGACATGAGACGCAGTTAATTCTCTTAGAAATTCAGCTCACATGTTATTGGGAATCTTTTTAGCCGGAAACACCATAGCAAAACATAAACCCTACATTTTGGTATTGCGGATTTTTATCAACCCGTGTAAAGAACAGTGACGTACTACGACTTATATAGACCGAAGATTGACACTGTAAAAATCAAAATTTCATGGCAAACATGCATGTATTTTTGTGGTTTCCCACTAATAGATGTCGCAGAGCGTACGAGCTTACGGAGGGTGTGTCCCTATCTGTGCGAGATAGCAGGGCTCTAAGAGGATCGATGTTATCTGCTCTGATCTGTAAACAAAGGCACAGTTGAAACGGCTTGAACAAGGTGTGATAACAACTCTACTGCCGTGATATCACTCGTGCGCAATATCTGTTTCTGTTAACGGTTTTCTCTGGGCATTACATCTGTATTCTCCATGGTTATCGTACATGAAATAACATCATTAGAATGTTACATCTTGTCCCGCAAAATAGAAGCCCTCATATATCTATGTAGCTGGAACAAAATAAAAAGGTTTGGATGACCGAGTGGGAAGGTGGGGAGTGAGACACGTATGTAGAGTGACAAAAAAAAATTTCCCGTCAGAAAGTTTGGTCCAATTATGTTCTATGCATTTCTGAAAAAAAAAATGCACCGTGTGAAAGCAGCTGCATTTTTGATGCGTTTTTGGGTATGTTTTTCGATGTGTTTTTTGTGCAGAAAGGCACAGCAATTAATGCTGCACATTTCTACGCAAAAAAAACACATCACAAATGATTAAAAAAACGTTCCGACATGTGAAGACACCCTAGCAGACCATTATATCAGCACATCAACCTGTTTTTCATAATTGATATGACACTCTTATGACTAGTCATTGTTAGTTTATTATTCCTAGCTATTAATCAATTAGAATATGAGATTGGCTACAAAATCTCACAAAAGTGAGGGCACCCCTCACATTTTTGCAAATATTGTATCATATCTTTTCAGAGGACAATGCTAAAGATACGTCACTTGAAACAAATTTAAAGTACATGCTGTGTACAGCCTTGTAAAACCAGAGTATAAACTTCGCCATACACTGGGGGTGGGCACAGTCCTTCGGTGCCCGTGGTGTGGCCCCCCAACATAACACACAGCAATCAATTAATAATATCACATCAATATTTAAATCACTGGCAACAAAAGTGAGTACAACCCTAGGTGAAAATTGAACAAATTGTGCTCAAAGTGTCAATACTTTGTGTGGCCACCATAATTTTCCAGCACTGCCTTAACTCTCTTGGACATGGAGTTAACTAGAGCTTCACAGATTGGCACTGGAATCCTTTTCCACTCCTCATGACAACATCACAGAGCTAATGAATGTCAGGGACCTTACACTCCTTCACTTTCTGATTGATTATGCCCCACATATGGTGAATATGGATTATGTCTGGAGATATGCTTGTCCAGCACCTTTACCCTCATTTTCTTTAGCAAGGCAGTGGTCATCTTGGACATGTGTTTGAGGTCGCTATTATGCTGGAATTCTGCCCTGCAGCCTAGTTTCTGAAGAAAGGGGATCATGCTATGTAGGCTATACACACTTGTCTTTGGGGATGCGACACTTTCTCACCTGGAGGCCACCACATACTTGGACACGGATACTGAAACCAAATAAGTTCTATTTTCGCGTCTCATTAGACCAAGACAAGCGTTCAAATAATTAATGTCCTTAGTCTGCCTGTCTTCACCAAACTGTTTGTGGACTTCTTGTGTATCATCTTTAGAAGAGACTTCCTTCTAGGACAACAGCCATGCAGACCAATTTGATGTAGTGCAGCATATGATCTAAGCACTGACAGGCGGACCTCCCACACCGTAACCTCTACAGCAATGGATATGACGCTGAGCATGTGCACTCAACTTCTTTGGTAAACCATGGCAAGGCCTGTTCTGAGTGGAACCTGTCTTGCTAAACCGCTGTATGGTCTTAGCCACCATGTTGCAGCTCAGTTTTAGGGTGTTGGCAATCTTCTTATAGTCTTGACCATCTTTATGTAGAGCAACAATTATTTTTTTCAGAACCCCAGAGTTTTTTGCCATGAGTGTGCATGTTAGAAACTTCCAGAGACGCAGTATAAGAAGTATGAAGTGCGACTCAAGATGGCGAAATTTACAACATATCTGAGCTCCCCATTCACACCTAGATGACCTGTAAACACTAATGATCAGTTCCCACATGGGACTCACGCATATGCGGGGAAAATCGGCAAATTGGGCACAAGTCGATTCACATGTCATTCCCACAAGCGAGGTGTGATCTTTAACACCACATTTAGTACTGCCGCAGTAGATCGGCTACATGTGTTAAGTTTATCCTTAAAGGGTGAAATACAAATTTACACTGTTAACAAGCCACAGACCCACACACATATTTACATTGTAATAGCAAAGTGGACCATACTTATCATGTTAGCGTCGCGCATGAAAAGATATAGTACAATATGTACAAAAACTGTGAGGGGTGTACTCACTTTTGTGAAATACTGTACTTTATCTATTATAAGAAAACCAGTTCTTAAGGGCAAACACACCAGATGCGGGTACTTCATCAAAACTAAAATTTGAAGGTAAAATAGCAAAGTTTTGCAAGTGCTTTACTGATGTATCTAAATTGTATAGTCAATAAATCAATAAACAAATGTTGTACTAATGTATTTATAAGGATTGAGCCCTGTGATTTATACAATAGGTGCTGTAAGTCGCCATGTTCCATGGAGGAACACATCATTATAGGGGTGTTACTTAGTGATGATATCACAATGCTGTGCAGGGGTGTATACAGGCTAGTCAGCTGACTGGGCCCTTTGAGGGTCTAGTGAAAGGGACAGACACAAGAACATTATTTTAGCTATCGTTAGAAACAGAGTTAATAACATTGTAGTAACTTTAACCCCTTACCACCGCAGCCAGTTTTGACCTCAATGACAGAGCCCCATATTATAAATCTTGCATGGACTGTCACTTTACGTGGGAATTATTTTTAATGGTTTTACCTATCGATGTGACTTAGAGATTGTTTTCTTGTGACACATTATGCTTTAAGTTAGTAATAAATTTTGGTCCATACAATCCCTATTTTATTTAGTAGAAAAATACATAATGTCATGAAAAGGTTGAAAATTGCCATTTTTCAAACCTCGAAAAATTTTCTGCATATAGATTGTTCAACACAAAATAGTTTATAACAATCTCTACCATATGTCACCTTTGTGGTCAAATTTTCCATATTTTAAAGAACATTTTACAAAACAGATTTTGTTAAAGAACCAGTCCAGTTAAATGAGACTTGCACCCCCAAAATTATTCCCAACATCATTTATGAAGTTTGGCAAACCTTTAGGGTGGTTTCACTTAAATAAACGCAAAGTGGAAGTGAAATTTGAAAACAATATTTTTTTAGCAATTTTCAATTATTATTCAATTTAATATTATCATATTAATCACTGGAAAACAGTAAAGTTACCAGGTAAATGCAGTTCAAAATTGTTCATCCTCCTCCAATTCTGCTGTCCTTTAGAGATATTTCATATGTGGTCTTAGTGCACCAATTTGACACAACCAAAAGCCATTAAGGTAGAGGAACATCTACTGGTATTTTGGATTTCACATTTTTGTTTAGGATATATTTAAGGTATAATCTCCCGTTGCGGCAATTAATATGGTGCTAAAACTTAATAAACCCCCCCTAAAAAAGACCTCATTTGGGAAATTTGCACATTTTTAAGAAATATATCCAGTGATGTAGTGAAAATATTGAGCCCACAGGTTTTTCACAGATTTTTTTAGTATTTAGCTGTGAAAACTAAAAATTTAATTTTTTCCAATAATTTGCAGTTTTAATTGAAAATTTTTCATTTATACCAAGGGACCCTTTGGAAAAAAAAAGCAATACAAAATTTGTTATAAAATACCCTATATGTGAATTTTTTTTAAACTGCTTTTGGGTACATGGCAGGGTGTACAAGTGAGGAAATGCATTTAGCTTTTGGAACACAGATATTGGTGGGGGGTACCATTTTGAAAGGAAAAAATTACTTTTAAATCAAATTTAAATCTGTTTTTGGGAAGTAGGATGAAAAAAAATACAGAAATCCTGATTCTGTTTTTTATTTTATTTTTTACACTGGTCACTGTTATATTGTTTCACTTTTGAAAAAAAAGTGTTTTTATTGTGTTAAACAATATTTCTGCATCATTTTTTTCTAATAGACATACGTTAACTTTTTTCTGTATATGAGCTGTGTAAGTATTCTTTTTTTGTGGGCTGAATTAATGTTTTCATTGGTACCACATTGGGGTTTATATGACTTTTTTACCACTTTTTATTCCATTTCATGTGCAGCGGGATGAACATTTTTTTTTTTTTCTGGCATTCATTGTGCGGGTTTAATAACATGACAGATTTGTAGGCTAGGTCGTTATGCACTTGACAATACCAAATATGTGTACTTTTTTATATTTTTTTAGGCTATTGCTGTTTGTAACTAGAAAAGGTTGGTGTATATGTTTTAATTTACTTATTTGTATGTGTGTTTTTTACATTTTTTTTTACTTTCATTTTTCTTACCACTTTTGTTTTTACTTGCCCCATAGGTGACTTGACTCAGCAATTTATTAGGTCACTGCTACAATACATAGCAGAACATAGTTATTTTGCTATGTATTATACCTGTCAATCAGCATGCCCGATGCGGCCGGGCGTGGTGACGTCACAGATAACCCGGAAGCCAGCTCTGGTCATGGCTGACAGGGCATGGAAACAATAATGATATAAGGTGCACTACACGTCCCAGTGTCTCCACAGCATACAAGCAGGACCCCACCTGCCTTATTGATCCTCACAAAATAGTGAATGCTGTATATAAAAGCAAGAGAAAGGGGGCGTGGTCTCCCGAAGCGTTGCATGATCGGGCAACATGGATCATCTGATGTAGGAACTGCTCTGGCTCGATTCCCTGTTTGGCGTGCTGGTGTACCTATCTCATTTGGGAGGACTTGAAAGATTGAGCTGAGTGTCTCGTGTTTACATTTATGTCTATACATGTTACGGTTTTGAAGAAAAGCATTATATTGTTGCTCATTTTTCTATATTAAATAATAAGAAGAGATACTTCAATTGCAATACTTGCTTTTATATACAACATTCACTATTTTGTGACAGGGCATGGAGTCAGCTGTAATATACAGCTTGTTCCACACTTCTTTCATGATGGTTCCACTTTTGAGCCTGCACGAACTTCATGACATACCTATACATCAAAATGCATCAAACCCCTTTCCACCTATAATGTATGGGTATGTCAAATGTCGTTAAGGGGTTAATAATGATGCTTTTAAAGGGGTTGTCTCACTACAAAGATTGTCATTCAAATTAAAGATCTTCAAAAAACAAGCACGTTTGCAATATATGTCAATAACAAAATCTCTCCCTTGATTTCTAGATAACTTGTTTTTAGTGGCTTCAGAGGCTGCTGAGGTCTCTATAGTCACCGACTTGCTTGTTCTCCCTGATAGGCTGTATCTCCGGCATCTTATCACAACAGGTCGTGTCGGGAGCGAGCACGCAAGTTTAACTATCTCCTGTCCTTTCTCTCTCTGTCCTCGCTCTGCCTGCGGCACAGCTCAGTGATTTAGAGCAGGCATACTAGCAGCCCCTGTCATCTCCCCTGCTGCCTTATCTGTATCTCAGCCTAATTATTATTCACTGCTGTTAACTATTTCCTGCCCGTCTCATTCAGCTCTGAGTCTGCCTAATTAGCATTCACTCTCCTGTTTACCTAACCAGCTTCACTGCTGAAGTGAATGATTCAGGCAGGAAATAGTCAACAGTCAGTGAATAGTAATTAAGCAGACACAGACAGATGTAGCACTGAGATAACTCCATGCAAATACAACACACCAGAGATTATTTGAATCGCTTCCCCCCTGCTCAATTCCCTGTGCGGGGAACCCTGGCCTGGGTCATGTATGGATTTTAGGGGGAGGGGAAATATTTTCTGTGTACAGGGTTTGGGTTGCTATTAAATTTGGTAAACAGCGGGGGAAAGAAAACTCGGGATCTGAGATGTTCCCCCTTTCCAATGCGTTAGCATGGGGAGCGAGCACAGCAGCATAAAGGGTCACCTAGATGAAGGGAGGGGGGAGAGGACTCCAGGAACCCAGTGCTCCCCCCCAAATTGATTTCAAAATTTCAGCTCTTAGGACGCCCCCAAGGTGGGAAATGAAATCCAGTCGTGGGGACAAACCCCTTTTAAAGGCCCTTTTAATGTTTTAAAGGGGTTTTATTACACATTTTTTGGCTTCATATTAAAAGGGTCCTTTTTGATAGAATTGGGTTATCTTTTTCCCAAAAACTATTGGTCTAGTAGAGAAACATCTATCAAAAGTTTAGGGGTTTACATTTTTATATGAAAAACAAAAAAATTTTTAAAAATCAAAATTTTTCCTTACATAAAAAAATTACTCTTTTTTTTATCCCCCAGGTTGTTTTTGTAAAACCCACGGGAAATTTTGTCACATAGTTTATGCCCCCCTTGTGGGACAGCACAAACTAGAAACAGACTTCCCTTTTTTCCACGCTTGCCCCCCTATTTCTGTAAAAACTAACGGGGGGTTTTACATTTAATCTGCAGTTTTCACCCCAAAGAAAAGAGTCATAAAACGAATCATTTTAAATTTAAATGCCCCCACCCACCTGAGGCTAGCCCCGGGGGTTAAAAGCCTTGAAGGGGCGGGGTTTCCCCCCCTGCTTATGAATAAGCGGGACTTTTTTTCGCTAAAAACCTGCCAGTTTGAGCTTTAAATTCCCCTGAAACTCCCACCCATTTTACAAATTTAAGGGACAAAAAACCCCCCGGGGAAACAGCATCATTAGTGTCCTAGCTTGTCCCTGCCCTCAGAAAGGGAAAAGGCTTTAACCTATGGGGACAGGTTCTGTCTGATTTACAATGGACGTCGAGGAGGGACATCACAGTGGTGGAAAGGGGGAGTTTGATTCCCAATGTGTAAAGCTAATTTTATAGACTTTTCCCTGTTAAACTGACCCTTTTTGAGGGTGCATGAAGGCGAGAAAAGGCAGGTCTGTACTAGGGGGATATTTTTTTTTTATATTTGTTTGTTTCTACCCAAAAAAGGAATCTACATATTTTTCATGTATTTCATGTTTTATACAGGTTAGAGAAAACTGGGGGTTTTTTGGCAAGTTGAAATTGTTTATTTGAATGGTAATTGCTATTATTGTTGCGTTTTTTTCATTATATCGGGGTAATTAATTGACCACAATGAATACAAAAGTAAATATTACATTTTTTTAAAGTAAATTTATTATAAATATAAATGTATTTTTAGCCCTTTATCGGGGGGACCCCATCCCTAATCGTATGTGGGGAGAAGGTTACTACAAAAGGAAAAAGAAAAAAAAAAATTTTTGAGCCCCTTTTTTTTTTCCCAAGAAACCCCCAATGGGGTCATGAAATGAGGGACCTCAGGAAAAAAAAAATGGTCTCAAATGTATGTTAAGTGTTTAAAAAATCCCAAAAAAGCATAAGTGTATAAATGAAAACAGGGGAACAGTGTTTAAAGACAAACCAGGGTGTGGGATAAAATTTAGGGGCACAAAAGCTTTTTTACCCCTCTTGCCCAAAAATTGGAAAAAATCAATCGTTTTCCCTATGTATGTGCCCATTCGTGTTTTAAAGGGTTTTTTACTGAAGTATTTTCCCCCTTTTTTTAGGAAGAAGTTTGAAGCTCAAAAAGGGCCCCAGGGAGCTGGCGGGGGTTTTTTAGCCCAACTTCTAAAGGTAACTACCTTTACATATGTCTTTTTCTTTTGGTCACAATTTTACTGACTCTTGTAAATTAATGTGATGCTTTACGGGTTATGGCAGTTTGGGTTTTTTTTGTGGTGGTTTTTTCTGTCCAGCTAAGAACTGTACTCTAAAATGTGGTTATTTTTCAATGCAGTTTGGTAGGGGTTTGAAACAAAAGGGGGCCAAATTTTTTTAAAAAATCCCAAAGCACGGGGTTTTAATTTCGGCGCGCATTTCGCCACTTACTTGCGCTCTAATACGGGTGAAATGCGTGCCGAAATTACGGTAATCCATAGTTCTCATAGAGAACTATGGATTACGCCTCCTCTCCCCGCTCGTACAATACGATGGTATTGTACGCGCGGGAAGACAAGTGACATGTCAATTACTTGCGGCGAATATGCGCCGTGAGTAATGAATGTCAATGGGGCCGGCGGGCTGTTTGTCCCCCCACGCGTATTAGCACAAGCTCTCAAAAGACATGATGTAGGCGCCACAGTACATTGTGTGAACATAACCTAAGACTGTCTTTGTTGTCCATAGCAACCAATCAGAGCTCAGATTTCATTTCATTTAGTGGTCTGAAAAAATAATAACTGGAATCTGATTGGTTGCTATGGGCAACAAAGACAACTGGCATCTGACAACAAAGGCAACTGCTAGACAGTTTTCATAGATAAGGCACATGGGGCCACATGTATGAAACGGTTTTGGTCTAAAACTATCTTTTTTCCCCATTGGTTTCTATGGGGAAAAAAGTGAGTTTTAGAGCAAAACTGTTTCATACATGTGGCCCATGGTTTCTACAGATTTCTTCTGAATGAGCTAAACATGGTCCATAAAGTTTATGCAGAATTAGATAGACTTATAGTCTATTTTGGAGTGTGAATGGAAAAGTAACAGGCAGGGCAGGTACAAAACAGTTCTTATGGATTTTATTGAAATAATTCAAGCTTCTTAGCTCCTTTCTGATGGAGCCTTTTTTTTATGCTCGTTTTTCCCTCTTCACCTTCCCAGATCCATAACTTTTTCATTTTTCCACCTACATAGACATATGAGGGTTTTTATTTTGCGGGACAATACGCACTTTCTAATGATATTATTCATATTAACATAGAATATAAAGGAAACTGCAAAAAAATTTTAAGTAGGGCAAAATGTGAAAAAAACGTACTTGCGGCATGAGTTTTGTTTTTATGGCGTTCAATCTTCAGAAAAAATACTGTGTTATCTGTATTCTACAGGTTGAAGTACATCTGGCAATACCAAACATGTTGGGTTTCCGCTATGTTTTGGTACCGTAAAAATAAAATTTCAAAGTTCTATTTTTTTAATTTGCGCCACGGCGCCATTTTCTGTGACCAACAACTGTACTAACACCTACGGACTTGAGTGAGGTGGCATTTTTTGTGAGCTGAAGTGTACTTTTTATTGCTAGCAGTTCGGAATGCATGCAACTTTTTTGATTTAATTTATTCCAATCTTTATGGGCATAAATAACAAAAAAAACCCAAAATTTGCCATTTGAATTTTTTTTCTCACAGTTTCACGTATGGATAAATGAAGTTATATTTTAATAGATCGAACTATTTCGGGCTCAGCAATACCAAATATGTGTAACTTTTTATTATTTTATTTTTTTATTTGTAAAATGGCAAAAAGGGGGTGATTTGAACTTTTAATACTTTTTTATTTTTTTACACTTTTTTTAACGTTAACTTTGAGTCCCCATAGGGTTCTTCACCACTAGGGGGCTCGATCATTTATACAGCCTAATGCATTGTATAGGCAATGCATTTGGGTGTACCAGAATGGTGGTTTCACTACTTCCTGCCTAGGGCCGGAAGTGGGGAAGTTGAAAATATGGTGGTGATAGAAGCCTTCACAAGGCTTCCAACTGTCATGTTAAGTGATCTGGGCCCCACGATTTTGCCACTGGCGCCCCGATTGCAGTGAGGAACGGTGCACGGCAACATTTCTCATTGATTTAGATCTTTACAGCGCCGTCTAAGTGGTTAAACAGTGCGGGATGGCAGTGACGCCCTTCCGCACTGTAACTGCTGGGTGCTAGCTGCTAATTGCAGCTAACACCCAGCTGCTACAGATCGCCTTACTGGCATCAGGAAGTACTCATACGTCCAATGACGGTAAGGGGTTAAGAATATTCTATATTTTGCAATATTGTTCTGCCTAGGAGAGCTACTGGAAGTAAGATTTAAAGGGATAACTGCCTAAAAATAAGTTATTAAAAATTAAGTAATTT
>JAODAL010039448.1:0-37987 GCA_025379985.1 Phyllomedusa bahiana | reverse complement strand
AAATTTTCACAGTGTTTTGAGATAAATTATGTTAATTTCAGTACAAATCGGAACATGGTGGTATATTTTTAAATATTTTATGGGTGCTTTCACACGGTGCATTTTTTATGTGTTTTTTTATGTTTTTTTTACACAATTTTTGCCGTGTTTTGTTGTGCAGGAAGGCACAGCAAATAATGCTGTACATTGGTGCACAAAAAACGAATCAAAAATCGCGGCAAAAAACGGGTCAAAAACGCACCGTGTGAAAGCACCTTAGGGGTTATAATAGGTTTCTGTGAGCCAGCAGGTAAAATTTCTGTCAGAAATGGAGACTCAGTGTCTGGTAAACCAAGGCTTCTGACAGAGAAATAAAAGGTTATGAGGGGCACAGCTTAAAGGGGTTTTCCGGGCACTTCATATGATGTCGGTCATGGGTGGGTCCTGTCGCTGAGGTGACCAAATACCGCACCCATGGCGTATCTTAATTCATGGGACTTGGCAAAATTTTTTTTTTGGGTAAATCTGACCGCACAGAGCGCAGTTAGGTTTCTGTTCGGTGAAGAACACCTTTAATATTGTCAAAACTGCTCCTTATATAATGTCGTGTATGGAGAATCACTTTAATATAGTGAAAACCATTTTTTGGTTACGACATTATGGCTTTGTTTAGAAAAGCTGGGTGACAACCAATATGGCGGCCATTGGGCTGGGACTCTATGACAACAACGCTGCAGAAAAATAGCTTTCTTTGTGGACTCAATGTTTAGTCTAAACATTTGGGGCCATGGGGGCATCTGTTGGATATTGTCACGGTGCCCTGAGGGATCCCCTAAAACTAGTGTGAAACCCACCCTATTTTGGGTAATGGAGACTCTATCTAGCATCCGTCAGGATGTCTATGTCGTTACGTTTGGTGGAGGTGAATGGGTAAAAGGTCGCAGTTAGGGCCTCCATTAATGGCGGGAAAACTCTCTGATGGGGGGGGGGAGTAGAAACCATTGGGGGAGGGTTTGAAATTTTTGGACAAAGAGAAGGAGCCGGAATTTTAAAACTTGGTAAAAAGGGTGACTGAAGAAGTGAGTAAAAGTTGGTCTTCAGCACAAATGTATGGGGGTTGTAGACGTCTTGAAGAAAAATTATGTTATTACAGCCCAAATTAGGGAAATGGCGGCACTCTCTAATATTTTTTGGGGTTTTAATGGGTTTTGTGAGGGGGCAGGTAAAGGTTTCTGTCAGAAAAGGAGACTCGGGGGTTTGGGAAATTGCGTCCTCAAGTCTTTTGGCAGAAAAATGAAAGGTTTGAAGGGGACAGCTTAAAGGGTTGTCCCCGGGGACCTCACAGTTCACACGGGCAGAATGGGTGGGCGGGTTCTAGGGACCCAAATATCACCATATGCCCATTTTTGTTCAGGGAGCCCCTTACAATATTTTTTTTGGAATTTTACCAACCCCCCAGCACAATTCGTCTCTGTGCCAGATGTTAATGGGAACCACTTTTTAAAAATGTGAAAGATTTTTGGTTTTTTAATTTATCTGTATGTAGGGAAAATGGGGGGACAACCAAATGGCGGCCGTTGGGGTGGGTTTTCCAAAACAACATGAGGTAAAATTGATCTGTTATCTCAATTTCTAGGTTATTGATGAGATAAAAAGTCCCAGGCAGCATGTGAGGAGAATACAAGCCCTGTTGGAAAGGGTGTCACCCAGCTTTCCTAGTATCGGATACATAGGTATAAGGAATTAACCAATAGGCACAACTCAAAAAGGTCCATACTTGCTCCTGCTCCCCATATAGTGTCGGATATGGAGAACCCCTTTAATATAGTGAAAACCATTTTTTGGTTACGACATTATAGCTTAGTTTGGGTGACAACCAATATGGCGGCCATTGGGATGGGACTCTATGGCAACAACGCTGCATGAGGTAATACGCTTTCATGTGAGACTCAATGCGTAGTCTACCACACTGTGGGACCATCGTGGCATCTGTTACGATATTGTCACAGTGCCCTGATGAACGCCTAAAACATAGTGTGGACCCAGCCTACATTGGGTAATGGATGACTCTATCTAGCATCCGTCAGAGATGTCTATGTAGCGTCTACGTCTTGGTGTGTACGGTGAATGGCGTCCATGTCGCAGTTATGGCCTCCATTTACTGGCGGCGCCACCTCTCGGCCGTGGGGGGGGGAGCTAGAAACCCTGGGGGGCGGGCTTGAAACCTTCTGACTGAAGAGAAGGAGCCGGAATTTTGTAAACTTGGTCAAAGTGGTGACTGAGAGAAGCTGAGGTAAAAGTTGGTCTTCAGCTACAAATGTATGGAGTTGTACGACGTCTTGAAGAAAATTATGTTATTTACAGCCCAAATTAGGAAGATGGCGGCATCTCTCTAATATTTTATGGGTTATAATGGGTTTCTGTGAGGCGGCAGGTAAGGTTTCTGTCAGAAATGGAGACTCGGGTCTGGTAAATCTACGTCCTCAAGGCTTATGACAGAAAGATGAAAGGTTATGAGGGGCACAGCTTAAAGGGGTTGTCCGGGCACCTCACATGATGTCATAGACAGGAGCGTAACTAGAATTCATGGCAAAATGAAATGGGCCCCAAAACCTAATGACAATCAACTAAAAAAGCAGCACAAACAGCAATAATTAAAGGTATAAATAATACCGCCATATATCAGAGAACCCACATAGTAGTGCTGTAGAGCAGAAGACCACCAACTATTTGTTCCTTACAAAAATGAACAGTGTTCTTGAACCTGATTGGGGCCCGCTCAACTATGGACCCCATAGCAGTCGCTACGGCTGTTATGACTGTAGTTACGCCCATGCCCATAGTCTCATTGCAAAAAAAAAAAAGTTTACCATATACATTTTATGCTGGATGCTGTGGTATCTAATAATGTGGGCTCCTATGTTTTTCCTTACTTTTTTTTGCGGTATACCGACAAGATGGCGTCCATAACGACACACATTGGTGTTTATGGAGGGGCTTTACTGGGGTAAATACAAAATGGGGGGGGACTAGAAACCAATGGGGGAAAGCGGGGTGTTTGAAACTGTTTGGAGAGGAGCGGAAACTTCTGGAAACTTGGTGAAGAAATGGAGGGAAATAGGCGACGAAATGTCGAAGCTAAGGTAAAAATCTTCCGTAAAAGGGAATTTCACAGTGTTTTGAGATAAATTATGTTACTTTCAGCACAAATAGGAACATAGTGTTATATTTTTAAATATTTTATAATAGGTTTCTGTGAGGCGGCAGGTAAGATTTCTGTCAGAAATGGAGACTTTGGGGTCTGGTAAATCGACGTCCTCAAAACTTCTGACAGAAAAATAAAAGGTTATGAGGGGCACAGCTTAAAGAGGTTGTCCAGGCACCTCATATGATGTCGGCCATGGGTGGGTCCTGTCGCTGAGGTGACCAAATATCACACCCGTGGCGTATTTTAAGTCATGGGACTTGCGCACACAATTTTTCTTTGGGAATCTGACCACACAGAGTGCGATTATGTCTCTGTTCGGTGAAGAACACTTTTAATATAGTCAAAACTGCTTCTTATATAATGTCGTGTATAGAGAACCCGTTTAATATAATGAAAAATTTTTGGGGCTATGACATTATATCTTAGTCTAAAAAGCTGACAACCAATATGGCGGCCATTGGGCAGGGACTCTATGACAACAACGCCGCATGAGGTAATACGCTTTCTTTGTGAGACTCAATGCGTAGTCTAACACACTATGTGGCGGTTGCAGCATCTGTCGCGATATTGTCGCGGTGCCTTGACGGACGCCTAAAACATAGTGTGAACCCAGCCTAAAACCTTTGGTTTTGTTTTTTTGCACATTGGGTAATGGGTGACTCTATCTATCATCCGTCAGAGATGTCTATTTAGCCTCTATGTCTTGGTGTGTACGGTAAATGGCGTCCATGTCGCGGTTATGGCCTCCATTTCATGGCGACACCAACTCTCTGTTGAGAGGGGGGGAGCTAGAAACCCTTGGGGGAGGGCTTGAAACCTTCTGACTGAAGAGAAGGAGCCGAATTTTGGAAACTTGGTCAAAGTGGTGACTGAGAGAAGTTAAGGTAAAAGTTGGTCTTCAGCTACAAATATAGGGAGTTGTACAACATCGTGAAGTAAATTATGTTATTTCAGCCCAAAATAGGAAGATGGCGGCATCTCTCTAATATTTTATGGTTTATAATGGGTTTTTGTGAGGTGACAGATAAGGTTTCTGTCAGAAATGGAGACTCGGGGTCTGGTAAATCCACGTCCTCAAGGCTTATGACAGAAAGATGAAAGGTTATGAGGGGCACAGCTTAAAGGGGTTGTCCGGGCATCTCGCGTGACGTCGCACGGGCAGACTGGGTGGTCGGGTTGCTGAGGCGACCAAGTATCACTCATATGCCCTATTTTACTTCATGGGAGCCACTTGAAATATTTTCTTGGTAATTTGACCACCCCAGAGCGCAATTACGTCTCTGTGCCAGAAGTTAGATGTGGAGCCACTTTAATAATGTGAAAGATTTTATGGTTTTGTCATTATATCTGTGTGTAGGAAAGCCGGGTGACAACCAATATGGCGGCCGTCGGGCTGGGATTCCAAGCAACATGGGGTAAAATCGATCTGTTATCTCAATTTCTAGGTTACTGATGAGGTAAAAAGTCCCAAGCGGCGTGTGAGGAGAATACAAGCCCTGTCGGAGAGATTGTCACCCAGCTTTCCTAGTATCGGATACATAGGTATAAGGAATTAACTAATGGGCACAACTTAAAAGGATTGTCCGTGCTTCCTCCTGCGCCCCATATAATTTTGTGTATGGAGAACCCCTTTAATATAGTGAAAACCATTTTTTCGGTTATGACGTTATATCTTAGTCTAGAAAAGCTGGGTGACAACCAATATGGCGGCCATTGGACAAGGACTCTATGGCAACAACGCTGCATGAGGTAATACACTTTGTTTGTGAGACTCAATGCGTAGTCTACCACACTATGGGGCCATCATGGCATCTGTCGCGATATTGTCGCGGTGCCCTGACGGATGCCTAAAACATAGTGTGAACCCAGCCTAAAACCTTTGTTTTTTTGTTTTTTTCACATTGGGTAATGGGTGACTCTATCTAGCATCCGTCAGAGATGTCTATTTAGCGTATATGTCTTGTTGTGTACGGTAAATGGCGTCCATGTCACGGTTATGGCCTCCATTTAATGGCGGCACCAACTGTCTGATGAGAGTGGGGGGAGCTAGAAACCTTTGGGGGAGGGCTTGAAACCTTCTGACTGAAGTGAAGGAGCCTGAAGCTTCTGGAAACTTGGTGAAAGTGGTGACTGAGAGGAGTTGAGGTCAAAGTCGGTCTTCAGCTACAAGTATAGGGAGTTGTACAACATCGTGAAGTAAATTATGTTATTTACAGCCTAAAATAGAAAGATGGCGGCATCTCTCTAATATTTTATGGGTTATAATGGGTTTCTGTCAGAAATGGAGACTCGGGGTCTGGTAAATCCACGTCCTCAAGGCTTCTGGCAGAAAAACGAAAGGTTATGAGGGGCACAGCTTAAAGGGCTTGTTCAGACATTGCATATGACATCGGGTGTGGATAGACGCGGCGGCGCACTGGGTGGTTGGGCTGCTGAGGCGACCAAGTATGACCCACATGTGCTATTTTAGTTCATGGGAGCCACTAAAAATATTTTCTTGGTAATTTGACCACCCCAGAGCGCAATTACATCTCTGTGCCAGATGTTAGATGGGGAGCAACTTTAATAATGTGAAAGATTTTATGGTTATGACATTATATCTGTGTGCAGGAAAGCCAGGTGACAACCAATATGGCGGCCGTCGGGCTGGGATTCCAAGCAACATGGGGTAAAATCGATCTGTTATCTCAATTTCTAGGTTACTGATGAGGTAAAAATTCCCAAGCGGCGTGTGAGGAGAATACAAGCCCTGTCGGAGAGATTGTCACCCAGCTTTCCTAGTATCGGATACATAGGTATAAGGAATTAACTAATGGGCACAACTTAAAAGGGTTGTCCGTGCTTCCTCCTGCGCCCCATATAATTTTGTGTATGGAGAACCCCTTTAATATTGTGAAAACCATTTTTTGGTTATGATGTTATATCTTAGTCTAGAAAAGCTGGGTGACAACCAATATGGCGGCCATTGGGCAAGGACTCTATGGCAACAACGCTGCATGAGGTAATACGCTTTCTTTGTGAGACGCAATGCTTAGTCTACCACACTTTGGGGCCATCATGGCATCTGTCGCGATATTGTCACAATGCCCTGACAGATGCCTAAAACATAGTGTAAACCCAGCCTAAAACCTTTGGTTTTGTTTATTTTCACATGGGGTAATGGGTGACTCTATGGGCCGGTTCACACGGCTTATTCAAGCCGTAATTGCGGGACGGATTCCACCCGCAATACGGCTTGAATAAGGGGCAGGGGCGCTGCCCGCCGGCCCCATAGACTTTCATAATCCACGGCGCGTATTCCGCCGGGATAGTGAAAATGTAAATTTCGCCGAGAGGTTAGGAGAGACGGAATCCACAGTTCTCTATGAAAACTGTGGATTACCGTAATGACTGGGACGGATTCCAGCCGTATTGCAGTGCAGTACGGCGCGCAATACGGCTGCAATCCGTGCCCAAAATAAGCCATGTAAACGGCCCTTATCTAGCATCCGTCCGATATCTATTTAGCGTATACGTCTTGGTGTGTACGGTAAATGGCGTCCATGTTGCGGTTATGGCCTCCATTTAATGGCGGCACCAATTCTCTGATGAGAGTGGGGGGAGCTAGAAACCTTTGGGGGAGGGCTTGAAACCTTCTGACTGAAGAGAAGGAGCCTTAAGCTTCTGGAAACTTGGTCAAAGTGGTGACTGAGAGAAGCTGAGGTAAAAGTCGGTCTTCAGCTACAAATCTAGGGAGTTGTACAACATCGTGAAGTAAATTATGTTATTTACAGCCTAAAATAGAAAGATGGCGGCATCTCTCTAATATTTTATGGGTTATAATGGGTTTCTGTGAGGCGGCAGGTAAGGTTTCTGTCAGAAATGGAGACTCGGGGTCTGGTAAATCCACGTCCTCAAGGTTTCTGGCAGAAAAATGAAAGGTTATGAAGGGCACAGCTTAAAGGGGTTGTCCGGGCACCTCACATGATGTCACACGGGCAGAATGGGTGGTCGGGTTGCTGAGGCGACCAAGTATCACCCATATGCCCTATTTTAGTTCATGGGAGCCACTTGAAATATTTTCTTGGTAATTTGACCACCCCAGAGCGCAATTACGTCTCTGTGCCAGAAGTTAGATGTGGAGAACCACTTTAATAATGTGAAAGATTTTATGGTTTTGACATTATATCTGTATGTAGGAAAGCTGGGTGACAACCAATATGGCGGCCGTTGGGCTGGGATTCCAAGCAACATGAGGTAAAATTGATCTGTTATCTCAATTTCTAGGTTATTGATGAGATAAAAAGTCCCAGGCAGCATGTGAGGAGAATACAAGCCCTGTCGGAGAGATTGTCACCCAGCTTTCCTAGTATCGGATACATAGGTATAAGGAATTAACTAATGGGCATAACTTAAAAGGGTTGTCTGTGCTTCCTCCTGCGCCCCATATAATTTTGTGTATGGAGAACCCCTTTAATATAGTGAAAACCATTTTTTGGTTATGACATTATATCTTAGTCTAGAAAAGCTGGGTGACAACCAATATGGCGGCCATTGGGCAAGGACTCTATGGCAACAACGCTGCATGAGGTAATATGCTTTCTTTGTGAGACTCAATGCGTAGTCTAACACACTATGGGGCCATCATGGCATCTGTCGCGATATTGTCGCGGTGCCCTGACGGATGCCTAAAACATAGTGTGAACCCAGCCTAAAACCTTTGGTTTTGTTTTTTTTTCACATTGGGTAATGGGTGACTCTATCTAGCATCCGTCAGAGATGTCTATTTAGCGTATATGTCTTGTTGTGTACGGTAAATGGCGTCCATGTCACGGTTATGGCCTCCATTTAATGGCGGCACCAACTGTCTGATGAGGGTGGGGGGAGCTAGAAACCTTTGGGGGAGGGCTTGAAACCTTCTGACTAAAGTGAAGGAGCCTGAAGCTTCTGGAAACTTGGTGAAAGTGGTGACTGAGAGGAGTTTAGGTAAAAGTCGGTCTTCAGCTACAAGTATAGGGAGTTGTACAACATCGTGAAGTGAATTATGTTATTTACAGCCTAAAATAGAAAGATTGTGGCATCTCTCTAATATTTTATGGGTTATAATGGGTTTCTGTCATAAATGGAGACTTGTCGTCTGGTAAATCGACGTCCTCAAGTCTTCTGGCAGAAAAACGAAAGGTTATGAGGGGCACAGCTTAAAGGGGTTGTCCAGGCACCTCACATGACGTCGGGTGTGGATAGGCGCGGCTTTGCACTGGGTGGTCGGGTTGCTGAGGCGATCAAGTATCACCCATATGCCCCATTTTAGTTCATGGGAGCCACTTACAATATTTTTTGGGAAATCTGACCATCCCAGAGCGCAATTACGTCTCTGTGCCAGATGTTAGATGGAGAACCACTTTAATACTATGAGATATTTTTTGGTTATGACATTACATCTGTGTGTAGGAAAGCCAGGTGACAACCAATATGGCGGCCGTTAGGTTGGGACTCCAATCGACATGAGGTAAAACCGATCTGTTATCTCAATTTCAAGGTTCTCGATGAGGTAAAAAGACCCAGGTGGCATGTGAGGAGAAGACAAGCCCTTTCAGAGAGGTTGTCACCCAGCTTTGCTAGTATCAGATACATAGGTATAAGGAATTAACTAATGGGCACAACTTAAAATCATTGTCCGTGCTTGCTCCTGCTCCCCATATAATATCGGATATGGAGGACTCCTTTAATATTGTAAAACAGTATTTCCTGGTTATGACTTTTTATTCATGTCTAGGAAACCTTGATGATAACCAATATGGCGGCCGTTGGGCTGGGATTCCAAGCGACATGGGGTAAAATTGATCTATTATTGCAGTTTCAAGGTTATTGATGAGGTAAAAAGTCCCAGGTGGCGTGTGAGGAGAATATAAGCCCTGTTGGAGAGAGTGTCACCCAGCTTTCTTAGTATCAGATACATATGTATAAGGAATTAACTAATAGGAACAAATTTAAAGGGTTGTCCGTGCTTGCTCCTGCTCCCCATATAATGTCGGATATAGAGGACTCCTTTAATATAGTTAAATAAGTTTTTGGTTTTGACCTTTAATCTATTTCTAGGAAAGCTGGGTGACAACCAATATGGTGGCTATTGATCTGGGACTCTATGGCAACATCGCCGCAGTTTAAGGTAAAATTGATGTATTATCACAGTTTCAAGGTTCCCTATTAACTAAAAATTCTCAGGCTGCCTGTGACAATTATTGCATCCATGTCGGAGAGCTTGTCATCCAGCTTTCCTAAGTGTCAGATTAGAGGGTTTGTTACAGTGTTTAAGTCTAGGTAAAGTGACAAAATACAGTTTGGATTCTAAATTAAGATTTCAACTGGTATTTTATCGTCTTTTAAATGGTTTTGGATATGTCCACGGTTTGCAAATTTGCCCGTCCTCTTAACCATTGAATAGCACAGTTTCCGGAGTTTTTTGGAACGCCTGTGGTTTAGAAATCTGTCCGGCTGAAAATCCGTTCAGTGTAAAGTACTGGGCGGATTTTCTATTAAAGTCTATGGGGATGGTTGCTTTTTTGTTTTCAGAAAAGCAACTATTCTCACTGAAAAAAGTGTTGTGGTCGCGACTTGCACTGATGCAACGCAATGTTGGTGACATTTTTGCTACTTATCAGCTTCAGCTTGGGGAGCTCCAGAGGGGCAGCAGCCGGGGACAGGGAGGTAAGTATAATTTTTTTTTCTCCTTTTATCCCACCATTAGGCCAAGGATTTCAGCCGGTTTTCGGTTTTGAATACCGGCTGCAAACCGGCTGACCAACTTTTACCCAGACCTTACTGGAAAATCCATGCAGCGGTCCCCCCTGCGCGGATTTTCCGCCCAGAGGTTTTTCGCAGAGAAAAGCTGTCCCCCGTGCACGACACGAAAACAGGACAAATACTGGTGGTCGGATAAACCGACCGGTATTTGTTCTGTGCCTGTGTAAACGGCCCTTAGTGTTTTTGATGAACGGTGTCTCTTTTGTGTTCTTTGCGGGCATTTTACAGCTCCTGTAGAGAACCTTAAGATATGTTCACACAGTGTGTATATCCGTGTACCTAAGGGTATGTTCACACAGTGTATAGCGCTGCTATACGCCCCTGTCGAAAGTATGCGCTGGCCAGCACTTAATTTAACAGCGTTCCAGCCCAGCTCCCATTCAATTTCACTTTCCCTGGCGTGTGAACATCCAAAAGAAGTGACATGTCGCTTCTTTTAATGGGCACACACTGTGTGGAATATGGTTTAAAATCATAGCACTCAGTGAGTTCTATGATTTTACCCTATTTGCGAGGTGCACTGCAGCGCAATTACGCCCTGCAATACGCTGTGTGAACAACCCTTTATAAGTGAAATGACAAAAAAACACCATATCGTCAGCATGACGATATTTTTTTGACATTTTAAAAAAAAAAAGGCCACTGACTACACCAAAGGTACCGGGGTAGATTCTGTTGTTTTTGACAGCAGGGATAGCAATGCGGTGCTTTTTTTCCCTGTCAAAAGTACTGACCTGCATTATCAGTCAACGGGGTCTGTCAGTTGCCACCAGGGCTAACGTGCAGTGTATCCAGCACTGCATCTTGGTTTTGGTTGATGATGGAAGCGATGACGCAGATTTAAGCAGAGCCTCATCTAATGAATTCTTAATCTTGTGTCTTATCTGTGTGACCTCATCCATGGAGATATATGCCTGGAGAGCCATTTGGAAGCGTCATAGTTAATTTCTAGACCTAAGACCACTCAATTGACATGACGGTGGTACATCACATTATAGTGCGGCTGATGTATGTGTCTGCTAAGAGTCTTTAATTTATGGTCTAATGAAGTCATTGTAGGATCAATACATGTACAGCTTCCTTTAGTGGAAATACACATTCATTTTACCCTGCATAGCAGGAGAAGGATATCTTATCTGTGTAGATGCAACCTGACTGGATCACAGGAGCAGCAGGTCCTAAGAGATGTTTATCTTTTCACTATATTACAGTATATATCTGTATAGTAATGCATCATTCAGTTATTGGGTGTGAAGTATGAATTCCTGTTCATGTACTGCTAAAGTGCACTCTGCATTTTGGGCTCTTGATGTTAAAATTCATATTTTTAGACTTTTTTAAAATTGTAATGGACTAGGAAGACAGTAATTAGTGTGTGCATCTATTGTTATATATTTTTTCCTTTGTTAATGATGTATGCACCTGAACATGACCAAAGACTAAGGACGCCATTTTTAAGCAGGTGCACTCCAATATCAGGTGCATTACAGAGCGCTCGCAGCACTTTGTAATGCGCTTCAGATCGGGGGGGCTTGCTGGAGGCGTGTCGCACTACAACCATATGAAGCTACACATTTGTAGCTTTAGTATGGCAAATCCAGGCGTGTTACTGCTTGAACAGGTAAACCACTTTAAAAGACCTGCAGTAGAACAGGTTCATAGATTCAGGCGCATTCTACTCTACAAATGTGCACAAAAAAATGGCGCATGGGCGCCAAAAATCATACCTGTCGCCCTAAGTTCACACCACGTTATTCTTTCCATTGCAGGTATCCATTAGGGTATCGGTGAAAAAAAGGTTCATTGACATTTTAAATGTAATACCTTCACCTCAGTATTAACCAGAGCGACATATATAACTATAATAATTTATATATTATCCCTATATGCTCAATTTGTTATATGATGTTTATTTATGAGATTGTATGCTCACTCTGCTTCATATTCTGGCTCTCAATTTTGTCCTATATTACATTTGCGGTCTGTTCTTGGTGTCTGTATGGCAATTATTAATTTATTATTGGGTATTTGACATTATACGATATCATTTTGTTGAAAATCCCTTTGTACGTAGCGCCTACCTTCCACCTATGGGTGCTTTCACACAGAGCCTTTTTTGGTGCGTATTTTTCTGCAGAAAGGCACAGCAATTAATGCTGTACATTTCTGCACAAAAAAAGGCATAAAAAAAACACACCAAAAAAACACCCTATACCCAGTGATATATGACGGGCTGTACATGTTATTATCGTAGGTATTTAAGGGGTTGTCTCACTACAAGGATTGCTGCTTTTTATGTTAACCCTTAACGGACCGCGCACCCTTTTTGACGCGGCCGTTGCGGGTCGTTCGTCTGCAGCGAGTCTTTTGAGGTCGCTGCAGATCGGGGTTTGCGGCGCCCGGGCCGCAAAACTCGGGGATCGGGGCTTTAAAATACACAGCTGATCCCAGGAAGTCCCGAGGGATCGGGGGGGAGGGAAACCTCCGCAAAAACCCGTGTTTAAACCCTTTTATTGCGGCGGTGCATTACCGCAGGCAATCAAAAGGGGTCCCTGTCTGTCGAAAATTTAAAAAAATCCCCAAAAATTTTGGGTATACCCAAAAATAACCTGTGAAATTAACAACACGTTTTTTAATTGAAATTATTTGGTGTAAAAAAAAAAATAAAAAAAACAAAAAACAAAATTTTTAAAAAATAAAAAAAAATATGAATTTTTTTATAAGTGTACTTGCAATTCCCTTAAAAAAGTACAACTTGTCCGAATAAAAACGAGGCCCTACCAATGCGTCAATGAAAAAAAAAAAAAAAGTTAAAATTTTAAAAAAAGGGGGGCCAAAAAACAAAAAAAAATGTTCCTTTTGGTTTTAAACTATTTGGGGGTTGGTTAAAAGGGGGTTAAAAATCTTGCAAAACAACCCACTTTGAATATGTACCCTTTTCCCCTGTCCTACCTACCCCTAGTTTCCCCCTCTTGTATGGGCGCATCAGCTCCCAGGTCGCTAGCTACAACCTTTTTCAATTTTCCCCGATAGGCTCCCAGTGCGGGTTGAATAGTTCAGACCAAATTTACTGCACCCTTTAAAAAGCCAGTCACACCCCCCTGATTCAAAGTAAAACCCAAAAAAAGGACTGAGGGTAAAAGAATCAATGTAGTGGGACAACCCCTTTAACCTAATAATTAGTAAAGTACTATTTTAAAATGTAATGCTGGTGTTGGCAATTATGTACCATTTGAATATAATTCTCTCCAACAAGGCATGAGAGGGGGAAATAAGTGGCAGGCCCTAAACCGTGTGTTTATTAGATTCACTTTTATATTCCTTTAGGCCGAATGGCAATAAAGGGTTACCTCTGCAGTGGAGCGGTAGAAAAAAATTTCAAGACACGTAAGTTATTTCAACAAATCAATTTGATACTAATATAAAATCAGATGTATTGCATTCCAAATAATTGTGTATTTGGCCCACAACAGATTCAGTCCCTACAGAGAATTTTCCATTTTAATTAAATTACTGACTTCAGGGCTGGGTAAGATTTAGTACTATAGGTCTGGTTATATAAGGTATCTGCGGGACAAGGGGCAAAAGTTAAATCTGTTATTTAGTTTATACGGTGCATTCATCAGTCCAATATTTTGCATATGTTGCCTCAATTTATTAAAGAAAAGCTTAAAAAAAACATGAATATTATCCCGTCAAATGTAATTTGGTGAAATTCCGCTTGTAACCACTGTGTGGCAGTATTTCCTCACTATAAAGACAATGTGATGTTAACTGGATTATCCCACCAACCCAGTTTAAAAAAAAAAATCAGTCACTACCAAAAGTCAGTCTGTTAATAATCCATATAATGTATGTCCAAACGTTTTATTTTTTTTTAAACTTCTTGTGTACTCATCTTTTTTTTTTTTACTTCTGGCTATTTACTTCTGCGTCACCTGACCTTTCTGCTGCTTTGTCTCTTTGGGTATGTGCAGAGGGCATCTTGGATTAGCTTTTAAATTACGTACAACAAAGTGTGGTACGTATTTGGATACGTTTTCTGGAACGTGTCCCTATAGTTTCTATTGCCTTTTCAATGCGTTAAACAGATCAAGAATTGACTTGTCAAGTCTCTGAACGCATCCAAGAAAGTATGTAAAACACTTATCGTCTAAACGACAATACCGATTTTACATTGAAATCGATGTAATCACACTTGAACATTGGGGTCCATTTTTCAGCACGTAAAACGTTTCCAAATACGTATTTAACGAATGCTGTGTGAACATAGCATTATGTAGATTATATTGGCTGCATCAGAAGTAGGGTGTACTGCTGTGCCCAAGCAGTGCTCAAGAAAACTGGCGCATACATGTCCACTTCTACCTATTTGCTGCAGTAGGTGGACACAACTAGATGGGAAAAAAATAAACATCAACTGGGGGATGCTAACACTGACACAAATGTAATTGATCTCTAGACAGAAAAAAATAAAACATTCATTAAATGTGATTTTTTTTTTTCATATCAGGGAATTTTTCTTATGCAATATAGTAATAGCTCCCTTTGTCAATAATCACCTTTATAGAATGAATTTAACTAAATCCAACAAAATAGGAATGTGTTCGAATGTAGTGTTTTTGCTGCTGTTGTTGAATAACAGCAGAGACAATAATTTTTAAACAGTGTGGTTTAAAAGGGTTTTAACACAAAGGCATTTCATGCCTGGTTTGTCCTACTTCAGCCTTCAGTGTGTTGAAAAGGGGGTGTAGATTGATTTGTTTGAACTGCATATCATGTGGCCCAGAAGGCTTGACATGACCATGCCTTTCCTCACAGTGTGCTCACTTTAGTCAAACAAAGGTCTGTTTATGTAAAGCTGTGAGTAGCTACCATGTAGCTGAGTGGTTAGCACTTCTGCCTTTTAGCATAGGGGTCCTAGGTTCAAATCCCTGCAGGAACCAAACATGGAGCTTTTCTTTGTCTCAATGCACATGCCTGATTGAGGTTTCTTTTTCTCTTTTTATTTAATTGCATTGTTTGACTAATTACTAAGAAATACAGAGGACAGGAGTAGAATGACAGCACCTGGGGTTGAACACTTGCTCAGCAGTTAGTATATAGCACAGTATATGGCAACATATATCTAGCACAGTATACGGGAGAGCATATAGCACAGTATAAAGGAGAGCATATAGCGCAGTATAAAGCAACATATATCTAGCACACTATAATACAATATACAGGAGAGTGTGTAATCTACAATGGACTACATTCATTGTCCTTATGTATAATTTTCTGTGTCAACATATTTAGTAGGATTGTGTTAGAATGGTTGATTGTATAAAACTTCTACTGTAACATATATATTACACACTTTGAGCCTCATTTATAAAAACTGTCTAATAGCCTTTTTTTGTTGCCCACAGCAACCAATCAGAACTCGGCTTTCATTTTTTCATAGCATTATAAAGGTATGTTCACACAGCTGATTTGGATGCTGATTTTGGTGCAGATGTAGCGGGGAACCTGACTTAGAATCAGTGTCCAATCTGACTGCAATCCTTATCCCATTGTTTTCAATGTAAAATCTACATAGTTGTTCACACGACGCTTTTTTTTTTTTTTTTAGCATGGATTTTTTTCAGAGCTGAAAATGAACTGAATTGTCAATTCGTAAGGTGGATTCCTCACTGAAAATGCCCATAGGAAACAATGGAAAGTCTAAAATAAGCATCCAATCCCCATCACACAAAAGTGTGGTGTGGATTGTACAAGGATCTGACGCAGATCCCAATAAGCGTCCAAAAATCCACACTTAAAAAAAGTCCCTAAAATCCTCATCAAGTTCTCGTCTGAAATCCGCACCTGTAAGCTGATTCAATGCTGAAATTTTCAGTGTCCACATCAGCCGTCTGAAGGTAATCTTAAAGCAGAACTATGATTGGTTGCCATGGGCAACAGAGACGGTCTTGCGTTTCGATAAATGAGGCCCTATTTGTTTTTAGTGATGCAAAATACCGCTCCAGTCTGACTCTTTCTGAGAGGTCCATTGGAGGAGTGCAGCATGACAAAGTTTTTCCACACAGGAACCCAGGGAATTGACAACCAAATGCAAAAACTGTGATTATTTTCCATTATGCCTTTTATTAGTGAAAAGGACGTTCTATTAACTCATTTTTAATCTTTGGAGGCCGGTTGCTGTCTGCTTTTAATAATTGCTTGTCATAGCACTCCATATTCATTGCTTCCTTCCTGTCTATTTCACATTTCTTTTTTTGTTCAAACTGACTTGAATTTTGCAAGACATTTTGGATGTTTCACTCGGTTCATACATTTAGATCTGTTAATTATTTTCCAAGCTTCTGATACATTTTTGGACTATTATCCTGCAAAATCTTGACTTGAATGTCAGTGGTGGTGCCAGAAAGGAAAGCGTGATGTTACAATGGTTTGTTATTAAACAGATGAAATAGTTTTGTTTCCAGATTCAATTATATTTACTTTTTGGAAGTGACAAATAAGTTAATGTGAAATATATGTCTATTAATTGACTGAATAGCTGGATGTTATATGATGTGAGATATGTCCTCCTCCTTGCCTCATTATCCTTCTCACATGATAAAGATGCACCCGTTACATGCAACCCTGCACTCACATTGAGCAGGCAAATCACTGTTTCCCACAGGGAAGTCCTCTCCTGAAACAAATTTGGCCTTATATATGAAAACTGTCTAGTAGTAAGACTAGTCTTAGTCTTTGTTGCCAATAAGTCATTGAAAGCGAAGCTTTCATTTTTCCAGAGCAGTTCAAAACATAAAAACTGAGATCTGATTGGTTGCTATGGACAACAAAGACAGTCGTCCTGTTAGACCGTTTTACTAAATGAGGCTCTGAAACACCTTGTTCCTATCACAGCAAGTATTTGTCTTCACACTTGGCCCACAGCTGTCAGAACAACCAGTTAAAGCTCTTCAGCCCCCACCCCCATGAAGTTTGGGGGATGCCCTCCTTCTGCATAACTACTTAGGTGCAGTGGTTGCTTGGTCCATGACATCTAAGTAGTTAAAGAGGTTGTCTCGCTACAAGGATTGCTTTTTATGTTTAAGATCTTGCAAAAACAAGTCACTTTGCAATATGTGTCCATTAAGGCAATGTTCACACGACTTTTTGCCGACGTAATTGCAGGGACAGATTTCGCCCCGAAATTACGCCGGCAGCCACTCATCGCCGTAAATAATGTGCATGTCACTTTCTCCCCCCGGGGGGATTCGCCGGCAGGGAGAAGAGACGGAATCCATAGTTCTCTATGAAAACTGTGGATTACTGTAATGACTGGGACAGATTGGAGCCATACTGCAGCGCAAATACGGCGCGCAATACGGCTCCAATCAGTCCCAGAATAAGCTGTGTGAACGAGGCCTAACAGTGTCCTACCTATTCCTAGATATCCCCTCTTGTATGGGCTTCATCAGCTCCTCAGGTCGCAATAGTTACAGACCTGTTTGATCTATCCTGATAGGCTGCCAGTGCTGGTTGCTACAGATACAGACCTGGTGTCCTCAGCAGCTCGTCACTGCAGGCCAATAGAAGCCAGTAAAAACATCTGTGAATTCAAAAATGAAACTGAGAAAACAGGACTGAGGTGAGATAAATTGATGTAGTGAGACAACCCCTTTAAATGGTCAGGATTGGAGTCCTCTCTGGTCCTCGTCAAGGATGGCAGGTGCTGGCTGTGACCCGCCATGTATGGAGCTGGCTTAGCTTGGGAGCCTACCCCATTTCCTGACATCATGATGAATGGTTAAGTCCCCTGTCACAATTGTGTCGGAGGTTCTGTTCTAAACCACTGACTCGAATTCATTCAGGAATGTTGGAAAAAATAAAACAACATGCTGCACTTTTTTTAAATGGTAAAATGTTGGACATCACAGCGGAACCCGACAGACCCCATTGTAGTCAATGGAGTAGGTAGGGCGCTGTTCAATCTTGTCCATTGAAAAAGAAAAACGGGTCCAGTTTCACCTCTGCAATGGAACCTCCAACGTAGATATTAACTAGGCCTAAAAAATATTTTCTGTTGTGAAGGAGACTTTTATCAGGAAAAAGATCAGGCTAAGTGGTTAGGCCAGGTCTACACAGTAATGTTAAAATGCCATCCAAAATCCAATAGCGTTTTAACATCGCCTGACCGGTTTTGGACGTGGGTTTGCACTAAAAAACTCGGTTGATTCATGGATTTCCTGCCGGCCCAGTACATTGACTGGACGGGAATCCAGCAGAAAATACAGCATGTTTTTTTATCATGAAATTTTTATTGATTTTTCTCGATAATAGATTTTTATTAAAACAGTTTTCAATAAGCATATAATAATCACATAACCACAAAATAAACAAAGGCACTGCAGTGTTGATGCAGAAGACAAGACAATGAGCATAATACCGTCAGGTAGGCCCCCAGTACCGTGACCACCGATTTACATATCCACAAATAGGAGAGCCATAAGCTACATCTTTTATTGATTTTTCAAAAAGAATTTTACAAACTTAACAAAAATTACAATATGGAGCGGTAGATAATAAATGTGAGTTTCAATACATTGAAAAGTACAATCGGGTAACCTACTATAACTCAATAAAAGTAAATGGGTAAACAAGGAAATTGTCAGCTCAACCTAAATTTAAAACAACACTAGAAATAACACATGCAAAAGCAGGTTTAAGTAAAAATTTAAGTTATATTGTTGTGGGTGGGAACAAAGGTTATATATGTGTGATCCTTTGTGTCTCTATTTTAATGTATTAGTTATTATATATCATATATATATATATATATATATATATAAATAGGCACATACCTGTATAATACAGCATGTAAAAGCTGTGGGTATATCTTTTGTCATTAATGTGTTAAACAAAATGGCTGCCTGTAGTAGCTTGTAGACATTGTCCTGTAATCAAAGATGGCGCCTATTCAGAAGTTATACCCTGTGTCCAAAGCATTCCAGAGCTGTGAGGAGGGGTCTGGAGATAAGGACATGCCAATAGACCCTCACAGCCAGGTACATGTGATGCTTCTTATCTACTATTTTGCAAAGGTATAAAAAAAAAAGCCGCCATTTTGTGAATAAAGCAGAAAGCACTTTCACAGCAACAAGGCATGTTGTGATTTGTTTTCTCGGTGCACCTTTTGTTATTTTTAAGATAATTTGGACCCCCACAAGGACAGAATAGCCCCTTTGAGGCTACTTTCCATTTCAATATCACTAGGTTGACACCACTGTCTCACAAAATCAGGGTTATCTCATATTTATCTAGTATTCGTCCAATTTGGGATGGATCATCCTCACTTACGTTCAGCCTCACTAACGAACCTGCCAGGTAACTTCCCCAATACCACATTGTTCCTATAAACGGCTGCATTAGATGACGTATTTCTTTATCTGAAAGAAAAGTCTCAATGAAACCTCTCCAAGTACCAAAGAATGGTTCCGTCTGAGTTTCCTTTCTGTTCAACGCATTCAGCTTATCCATTATCATGTGGTGTTTAGCTGTTCGTATTACCATGGCAAGAGGCAGCACTTCTGGCTTGAGCCATGCATTTAACAGGCATCGTTTCGCTGCCATCATTAGGATATGCAGCAGTTTTCTGGCTTCTTTTTGTTTTTTTGGATATGGGAAGGTCATGGAATAAAATGGGGCAGATTTATCAATAGTCTCTTACTTTTAGACAGTGTAAACTTAGACTAGACAGTCTTAAAATGCGCCAGATTTATCAGAGTATTGATATATCTGGTGCAGGTTAGAACTGTCTAGTCGCAGTTTGCACCATCTTTAAGTTGGCTTACTTTTACGCCAGAATTTGGTCGCACATCCTGGCGCATTTCTCGTCGCATGTAAGCCACGCCCCTTTATGCGAAACCACACCCACTTTTACGAAGCCACGCCCCTTTGGCGGATGTGTCTAAAACACATAGTAAATGTGGCGAAAAGCTTGTTTTTGGCACAAATTGAGCCAGAATTCTGGCACAACTGCCTTGATAAATCTGCCCCAATGTGTTTTGGGTCAAGCTGGATGGAAGCTGCTAATTTGAAATTAAGCACACGGATCAGTCTGGACTAGTAGTCTTGTATTTTTGGACACGACCAGATGCTATGTTTTAGGTCCGTATGTGGAACTAAGCATTTCGGGCATTCCGTTAGGCGATCTGGAAAAGATGGGTGGGGTGGGATATTGAATCCGTATATTGCTCTATGAGCCAACCTGAAATATGTGTCTCTCCAGGATTCACTTATTAGTGCCTTTCTGATTTTCTTCCATCCTTCGAGCACCGTCTCCGCCAAGTCAATATCGGGGAAATCTCGTTCCCATCCTCTGAATATCCCTACAGCCACCTTTTCATCTTTTGGCCAACGTAAGCCAGAGTATAGTTGTGACAGGGTATGTCTAGCATTGGGTGGTCCGATTAGGGAATCAAAACGTGTTGGTTTAAGAAAAGGCGTAACAGAGTAAATTTTGGATTTCGCAAAGCTCACCACTTGGTTATAAGCTAAGAAGTGTTTCCGATCTAGACCAAATACGTTTGTGCCTCTCAAAAAGAAGAATAATCAATCTACTGTTCTCCATTAAAAAATTAGATCAATTTGATTTTTTTGTCTCTAGATGGCCCTTTCTCTGTTTTTACAGTTGTTATTGCGTTACAGCACACATATTTTAAAATCGGATGGAATCGGACAAAATCTGTGCTGTGTAGGTTACAGCACGGATTTTTTATTGCTGTCTATGGGGCACTGGTTACAGTCAGATTTTCGGCTGGTTCTAAATAGTGAATCCACCGAAAATCCAACCAAAAACTAGCGCTGTGTGGATATAACCTTACGTTGTTATCTTGTAGCACAGATGGCTTTGAATAAGACCAAGGACAACATCAGCACGTGGTTTGTATGTTCTTCCTGTCTTTACATGAGTTTCCTCTGCAAGCCCTGGCTTCCTCCCACACGCCAAAAATATACTAAAAGGTTAATTGGCTTCCTATGAAAATTGGACCTTGTGTGTTGGTCAGAGGGAAATTAGATTGTGAACCCCACTGGGAACAGGGACTGATGTGAATGGGGACCATATAACACTGCAGAGTATCTTGGCGCTATAGAAGTAACAGAAATTAACTGCAAATAAGAGTCAAAGGGCCACATGTATGAAAACTGTCTAGGTCTAAAATTCACTTTGTTGCCCATAGCAACCAATCTGGAAAAATGAAAGGGGTGCTCTGAATGGTTGCTATGGGCAACAGAGTGAGTTTTCATTCATGTGGCCCAAAGTCTCTATAGACCAAAGTTAATGGAAGTAATTCTAATTGATTTTAATGCGTCTTTAAGAAAAATTCTGAATGGAAAATATGAATTGCTAACGCCCCTAACTGGGCCCCTTTCTATGGAAACCATGAAAGTCAATTTGGTTTTGTAATTTGATTGAGAGTATCAGATCCCGTGGCAAAGGTTGGATCCCTCCACACGTTCTGGGCTTCTAATTGTCACTCTGTGCGGATGGGTCAGCATGACGGAGGTTCTGATTGATGCCCCGGATTTAAACACAGTGGGGCGCTGGAAGCAAGACCTGCAGCTGGCCCCGAACTGTATCATTTTCATTTCAAATGCATCTGCATGGTCAAAGTACACATTGCACAGACACTGACCTCTCTGTGATTGTTTTCTTTGTTTGCTTTTACATTGCATTAACTTTACAAAAATGTAAGAAAAATCAGCTCAAATAATAACAAAACATATCCGTGAATTGGGTCCACCTGCCTTTAAAACAAACAATTTCATATCCCATTCTCCATGCAGCAGATTAATAACACATTCACAAAATACAATCTGTAAACATTTCTTTTTAGGCATTTAAAGTATCCCTGGTTGCTAGTGCTCAAGATTACACATTCATCACTGCTTTTTAGGACTCTTTCACAAGTTAATATTTATGCATTATCATTTGAGAGGCAAAACCAGGAGTAGAATTTACACAGAATAAAATTGTAAGGCTACGTGCACGCGGCATATATAGTTACATAGTTATATAGTTAGTACGGTTGAAAGAAGACACATGTCTATCGAGTTTAACAAAGGGTGGGGAAAATGTCGGTGAGGGAGAGAGAAAGGGACTTTAAGCCCAGCCTCACCACTGGTTAATGTCCTGGAACCCACAAGGCAAGAACCAATCTGCTCCAGTAGAGAACATATCTCTGACCCCAGAGCCTCCACCGGCCAGGATCCAGAATTTTACATCGTACGCATTAATATTCTTTAGTTCCAGGTAGGTATCTAAGCCTTTTTCTTGAAACTCTCTACAGTACCTGCTGTGACCACCTACTCAGGCGGCTATTCAACAGATTCACAGTTCTTACAGTGAAGAACGCTTTTCTCCTCTGGAGACTGAATCCTTTTTTCTCTAGTCGAAGGGAATGTCCCCTTGTCTTTTGAGGGGGCTTCACTTGAAATAATTTTTCCCCATACTTTTTGTAGGGACCATTTATTTATATAAATTAATCATGTCCCCCCGAAGGCATCTTTTCTCAAGAATAAATAAGTTCTATTTTACTAACTATTCTCCTCATAACTAAGATGCTCCATTCCTCTTATCAGTTTGGTTGCTCGTCTTTGTACTCTCTCTAGCTCCATTACATCTCTTCTATAAACTGGGTCCAGAACTGAACAGCATATTCCAAGTGAGGTCGCACCAATGCGACCTCTACAGCGGTAGAATTACTTCCTTGTCCCGCAAGTCCATGCCTCTTTTAATACATACTTGCCCTAGAGGCAGCTGATTGACATTGCATGCTGTTCTGTAGGCTACAATCTACCAGAACGCCCAAAACTTTCTCAACAAGCGATTCTCCAAGTTTTTCTCCCCCTAGGACATACGATGCCTGTAGATTATTTCTACCCAGATGCAGAACCTTACATGTATCCACATTGAACCTCATTTGTCAAGTGGATGCCCAAGCACTCAGTGTGTCCAGGTCTGCTTGCAATTTATGAGCATCTTCCATAGATTGCACTACCCTGCATAGCTTGGTGTCATCTACAAAAATCGAAACCGTGCTATTGATCCCTTCCACTATATCGTTAATAAATACATTAAATAAGAGAGGACCCAATACTGAGCCCTGCGGCCACCGCTCACAACCGGGGACCACTCAGAGTAGGAGTCATTTACCACCACTCTCTGAGTACGATCCAGCAGCCAGTTTTTGATCCAATTACACACCATTATCTCTAACCCAATGGATTCTAGTTTACCCAACAAATGCTTATGAGGGACAGTGTCAAATGCCTTTGCAAAGTCTAAAACACAATATCCACAGCTGCCCCGCTATCCAGACTTCTACTCACCTCTTCATAAAGATATACTTGTCGGATTCAAATCAGGATCCGGGCAGTATTTTAGGGCTTGTTCACACGGCGTTTTGGATCCTTTTTACAGATCCGTTTTTGGCACTTGAAAAGCGCATCCGGAAACCGGATCCGCAAAACGCAGCATTGGATACTTTATTTGGATCCGTTTTGAATGCTTTTTCACCTGCGTTTTACGCATCCGCTTTCTGGATGCGTTTTCAGAGATCTCTCTCTCTCTCCCCGGCTCCATTCATTTCATATGTCAGCCCCCGGCTCCATTCATTTCAAATGTCAGCCCCCGGCTCCATTCATTTCATATGTCAGCCCCCGGCTCCATTCATTTCATATGTCAGCCCCGGCTCCATTCATTTCATTATGTCAGCCCCCGGCTCCATTAATTTCATATGTCAGCCCCCGGCTCCATTCATTTCATATGTCAGCCCCCGGCTCCATTCAATTCATATGTCAGCCCCCGGCTCCATTCACTTCATATGTCAGCCCCCGACTCCATTCACTTCATATGTCAGCCCCCGGCTCCATTCACTTCATATGTCAGCCCCCGGCTCCATTCACTTCATATGTCAGCCCCCGGCTCCATTCACTTCACCGCTCCTCCACTGTCACCACTCCCGCCGCCACCTCTTCTCCACTGTCACCGCTCCCGCCGCCGCCTCTTACCTCCGCTCCCGCCGCCGCCGCCGCACACCTCCACTCCCGCCACCGCCGCACACCTCCGCTCACGCCGCCGCACACCTCCACTCCTGCCGCCGCCGCACACCCCTCCTCACGCCGCCGACTCCGCACACCTCCGCCGCCGCACACCTCCGCTCCCGTCGCCGCACACCTCCGCTCACGCCGCCGCCTCCGCTCACCTCCGCCGCCGCCGCACGCCTCCGCTCCCGCCGCCGCACACCTCCGCTCCCGCCGCCGCCGCACACCTCTGCTCACGCCGCCGCCTCCGCTCACCGCCGCTCCCGCCGCCGCCGCACACCTCCGCCGCCGCCGCGCACCTCCGCTCCCGCCGCCGCCGCACACCTGCACCGCCGCTCACCTGCGCCGCCGTCGCTCACCTGCGCTCTCCAGCGCTCCCCGTCCAGCCTCCCAGTGCGCTTTTCGCATCCGCTTTCAGGATGCAAAGCGCAGCTGATACGTGCCTGGAGTGTGGAGCGCTTTTGGACAAGTGCCAAAAGTGGACTCCATTATCTCCTATGGGCTTTCACTTGCGTAAAACGCAATAAGAATTGACATGTCAATTCTTAAAGCGAATGCGAAAAGCGCAGGAGAGCCCTCAAAGCGCATCGCTGATCTCCCGTGGGAACAGCGATGCGCTTTTGCATTCAACTCAATGTTAATCACACTGATAATTGTTAGATCCGTTTTGCGGAACCGTAACACGGATCACAAAAACGGCGTGTGAACAAGCCCTTACACTCGGTTTTCATTTTTTTTTTTTTACTGTTTTTTGTCCTGTATTTTTGCAGAGGTTTTCAGATTTTGGCGTTGCATTCAATTGAACAGTACTATATTCCACCGTTTTCAAATGAAATACAGCTCATTATAAAACATGTTCTAATTTTTTTGACCCGGTTTTCGAATTTGAAATCCGACATAAGAAAATCCGAGCTGCATCAGGAGGGAAACTAAACTCTCCTGTTGAGATTCTCAATGGAAAGGCGGTTTCTGGTAGCACCCCAATACTTACAACTCTCTCACTTTTTTAACCAAATGAAGTCCAAGTGCAATCTATTTAGGCTCCTTACGGCCTTTGAACAATTGCTATTATCCTCCTCGGGAGCAAGACATTCATTGTCACTTGTATACAAGATATTGCTCTCTGGCCACTTTACCTCACTTCCTTCTTTCTGCCAACGTTGGGAGACTGAACTGGCACTTTTTCACCTTGCCGTAATGGGAGCGATGTTTTCAACTAAAACATAAAGCAGCTATTGCCTCTAGTCACCAGGAGACTTGTTACAAGCTCCTGACCAGGTGGTACAGAGTCCCTTCTGTCTTAAATCATTGGTTCCCATCAGTCTCGGATGTTTGCTGGAGATGCGGGAAGAAGAGGGGAACTCTGTCCCATGTTTGGTGGGGTTGTCCCTTAATTAAGGGTTTGTGGACTTCAGTTCTAGAGGTCATCGGGGAGGCTACGGGGGTCTTGATCCCCAACTTACCAGAGGCTTTGCTCCTCTTCATGTTTCCCGTGACGGTCAGTAAATTTAAAAAGTCTCTTCTCAGACATTTATTACAGGCTGCCAAAACTGTGATAGTGGAAATCGTCTGTCCCCCCCCCCCCCCCCCATCCCTTGAGGACTGGTTTGCGGAGATCGATTTCATTTATAGAATGGAGGAACTTATCGCTCGTACTCCTGAGCAGGCGCATACATTTAATAGAACATGGGCCAGCTGGCTGCTTTTTCAGAACTCCCCGCTGTACCTTTCTATTACCTGCCAGTCACTGATCTACTGACTTGATGGATCTGTGCGTCTAGTCTTCCGGGCTGGTGACAGGGACTCTTTCTCCTTCCTTCAGTAGTGCTCCCTGGTTTGGGCTGCGAGCTGCATTGTTCGGCCATTCGTGGTTCTATATGGTACCTATCTACCCCCCCCCCCCCTTTTTCTTATCTTCTTTTCTTCTTTCCTTATATGTCTTCCTGTGTGATACCCATTTTTCTGTATGAATGTTATATCATGTTGTTCTTTCTGCATTGATTACCGCTCCACAAGCTGACTGGCTCCTAGCTTCTCACACGAATCGAGCATTTTGTCTTGACCTCTCGTTATAGCTTTTGGTCAAGATCCCACTATTTATATGATAGCGGTGTTCATCTCATTTTTATTATAATTTGTATTTTTCTGATGCACATGTTGGATGCATTTTTCCTTCTTTGCTAACATCCTTTTGTTTGTATATTTCATTGTTTTTCAATAAAACTTCTTTTAATTTGAAAAGAAAATCCGAGCTGTTTTAGACTACAGCAAAGCCCGTCCGGCCTTGCGGCAGGGCACCGGTGAAGACAAGGGGCCCTTAGTCTCCGCTCCTGGCTACGCCAACTCTACGCCGTGACCAGCGGATCCACCTTACTCTGTGCTGAGCAGCGTGACCACGCTCAATCCATTGGTTAGAAGATAAGAAGCAGCAAAATTTATTTAGTAAAATAAAACATATCCAGAATCACAAAGATTTTAGTAGAATGCAAATAAACCAATGACGCGTTTTGGATTAGAAATATGTGACTTTTGACGCCATATTCTCGATGTAAATGAACTGTCGTACACCAAAACTAGGAGCATTATATGCCGAGCGTGGACACATTGTAATGCGCCTAATTACATATATTATCAATGATAAGCTGTGCGCCTCCATAACGCAATGTGCCTATTGAATAGTTGGCAAATTTTGAAAGTTAAAAAGCCGGAGACTCTAGTGGGCGGCGCGCGTAGCGCGCCGCGGCAAAAATTTGCATGGACACGCCATCTTGTCGGTATGCCACGCCCTTCAAAAAGCCACACCCACTCCACCTAACTGCATAACGGCTTTGGAAGAAAGCCAGGTAGATGCCCTTATAGCCAGGTAGTAGCCCCCATAACCAGGTAGTGCCCTTACAGGCTGGTAGATGCCCCTTGTAGCCAAGTAGATGCCCCTCTGTAGCCAGGTAGAGCCAAATTTGTAGCCAGGTAGGTGCCCCCTTTGTTAGCCAGGTAGGTGCACCCCCTTTGTAAGCCAGGTAGGGGCCCCCAAAGTTAGCCAAGTAGTGCCCCCATTGTAGCCAGGTAGTGCCCCCATCTGTTAGCCAGGTAGTGCCCCCATTGTTGGCAGGTAGTGCCCCATTGTTGCCAGGTAGTGCCCCATGGTTGCCAGGTAGTGCCCCCATTGTTGCCAGGTAGTGCCCCATTGTTTGCCAGGTAGTGCCCCCATCTTTTAGCCAGGTAGTGCCCCCATGTTTTGCCAGGTAGTCCCCCATCTGTTAGCCAGGTAGTGCCCCATCTGTTAGCCAGGTTGTGCCCCCTCTGTTAGCCATGTAGTGCCCCATCGTTAGCCAAGTAGTGCCCCCATCGTTAGCCAGGTAGTGCCCCATCTGTTAGCCAGGTAGTGCCCCCATTGTTTGCCAGGTAGTGCCCCCATTGTTTGCCAGGTAGTGCCCCCTCTGTTGCCAGGTAGTGCCCCCATCTGTTAGCCAGGTAGTGCCCCCATCTGTTAGCCAGGTAGTGCCCCATCTGTTTGCCAAGTAGTGCCCCCATCTGTTAGCCTGGTTGTGCCCCCTCGGTTGCCAGGTAGTGCCCCCTCTGTTGCCAGGTAGTGCCCCATTGTTAGCCAGGTAGTGCCCCCATCTGTTAGCCAGGTAGTGCCCCCTTTGTTGCCAGGTAGTGCCCCTTTGTTGCCAGGTAGTGGCCCCCATTGTTGCCAGGTAGTGCCCCTCTGTTAGCCAGGTCGTGCCCCCTTGTTAGCCAGGTAGTGCCCCCTTTGTTGCCAGGTAGTGCCCCCATTGTTGCCAGGTAGTGCCCCATCTGTTATCCAGGTAGTGCCCCCTCTGTTGCCAGGTAGTGCCCCATCTGTTAGCCAGGTAGTGCCCCCATCTGTTAGCCAGGTAGTGCCCCCATTGTTGCCAGTGATGCCCCCCATTGTTGCCAGGTAGTTGCCCTCTCTGTTAGCCAGGTAGAGCCCCCTAAAGCTAATAAAAATCAAATAATAAAATCCACTTACCTTACCAGGCTCCTGCAGCGCGGCCAGCTCCTGCCCGATCTCCTCAGCGGCGCAGGGGGAAGTGAGAGCAGCCGCGCGTCACTCCCCTGCAGCCGCGCGTCACTTCCCCCTGCGCCGTTGACCTGTATGTACGGCGCACACACCGGCGCCGTACATACAGGGAGAGGAGGCAGGAGGGATCGCTCCCTCCTCCCTCCTCCCCGCACAGTGAGACCGCGGGCGGGTGAGCGCCGCTGCGGCCGCTTCACCGCCTGTAGGAGCGGGTCCCGCGGCGCAAGAGTAGCGCACCAGCACTACTCTTGCGCCGCGGTAATTTAAAGGACCCCCGCCGCCTCAGGCGGCGGGAGGAATGCCAACTACCCGGGAGGGCGGGAGGGGACCCCAAATAGCGGGACCCCCCCGCCTAAAACGGGAGAGTTGGCATGTATGGCCTATTGAGGTGCATTACATACACTACCAATGATACGCCATGCGCCTTTTTAGGCGCAATGCGCCTTTTTAGGCGCAACGCATCGCTTTAGGCGCTTTATGTTTTACTATGCAAGGTATACATGATTTTTGAGAGGATGGGACTTTAAACTGATATAATGCACCTAAAAACTGCCGTGGCACCGCCAATTTTCAAGCGTCGTCCAAAATGTTTTAGACCTTTTTTGAACAGTTGAATTCCATTCTATTACAGCAAACACCTGCTGTTTTCATTAAGTCAGTAGTATACTTCCGGTCTTGTGCGGCTCCAGTTTATCAGGCATAAATAAATTACCAGATACTAAGAAAAAAATAAATTAGAAATGCTGTAGTATCTGAGAGACTGGTTCCTGGCAGTAAAATAGAGTTAAAAAGTTGTTAAGTGATTATACAGAATCAGTAGGCACAAGACTCGGAATAAGTGCAGCCTAGAAGCCGGCAATTTAAAGAGAAAAAATTAAAAAATGAAAGCTGACCCCGGCACCTTCCTAGTACTTCTGCGCTTAATCCTGCGTAACGTAGATTTTTTTTCCCCCTTCATTTGCCTAGAGTTATAGTATTTTATTTATTCATTTTGCTTAATGAACTTGATGTAGTAGTTGTCTTCAGCTTGGCTTTTGTAGAGTCTTGGCAGCGTGCCCTAATTGTAAATTTGAGCCTTTCTGTATCCAGAGCTGGGTCTTAGGTCCTGGCAACGACCCTTTCTCACTGATGGAAGGTTTTAAGAAGGTAGAAAAAAATACATTTCATCTGAAAGGCTGCCAAATCCCATCAAGCTGCCATCTATTGTACCGCACAGCCCTCTGAAGATTACATTTTCCTAAAATTCCAGTGCACCTGCTTAAAAGAATAACTACCTTGTCACACGATGACATGTTATGTTAAATCGTTCATATTGTATTTATTAGATCCACAATGATTTTTTTTCTTCTTTTTTTTGCTTCCCCGGGCTTTGCAGGCTGACATATTAAATGACGCTTCTGTCTCAAGTTTCCTTTCAGAATTACACAATGTGTTTATCTAGTATCTGTTGGTGTGAAACAGCTAGCAGGTCCAGAAATGTGCCACTGTCACGGCAGAGTGCTGGATACACAATGTGACACTGGGTTAGATCAGATGCCCACGTACGTTTATTAACTGTTCTTTATAACTTAAGGAAACAAGGCTCTTTTTTTTCTATTGCCTTTTTTTATGGGGAAAGAAAGGTCCAATTCTGCATTTTATACTTTGCCGTTCAGTATAACTACCGAAGTTGTGAGTACTCCCTAGAGTTGTGTTAATGTGATGAACAGACTATATCATTACAAAAGGCTGCCCATCTTTTATAGTCTTGCAACTACCTGACACACGTACTTTTTTGGGTGGACTATAGCCCCATTCACATAGCTTTTTGGTTCCCTGTTTGTGGAAACCATGGTTATACCATGAAAAATCTATCCCGCCTGATCCCCCGGTGTGGCCGTGATGGGCCCTTAGGATTATAAAGGACAAATATAGTCCGAATTGGATTATGTTTGCCTTGTCTACCAACAGGGGTGCCAATAGGGTAGTACGGGCAGTAATTTTAAAGTTGTCCACATGATGTAAAATGTGGTTCATCGGACCAGACTGCCTTCCTCCATTGCTCCAATCTCATATGCAAATTGTAGGCATTTTCAGTGCTGGACAGGAATCGGCTTAGGCACCCTTTACTGGTCTGTGGCTACACTGCTCAATACACAGCAAACCTAGATGCCCTATGTGTACTTCTTTCTATCATGGCCGGTAGGAACTTTTTCAGTATTTTGCACAACAGTGAGACTTTTGTGAAATTGGACAAAAAGAGGAAGCCTTTGCTTTCCACCTGTTTCAGTGATCCTTAGGCCCAGTTCACACGGCTTATTGCCGACCTAATTGCGGGGACAGATATCGCTCCGCAATTACGCCGACAGCCGTGCAGCGGGGGTGGGGCGCGGGGCCGGCAGCTTGCCGGCCCCATAGACTGTCATTATCTACGGCGCGTACGCGCCGTAAATAATTGACATGTCACTTTCTCCCCCCGCGGCGGATTCGCAGAGCGGGGAGGAGAGACGGAATCCATAGTTCTCTAAGAGAACTGTGGATTACCGTAGTTACTGGACGGATTGGAGCCGTACTGCAGTGCAAATACAGCGCGCAGTACGGCTCCAACCCGCGCCCAAATAAGCCGTGTGAACGAGGCCTTAGGGTATGTTCACACGGCTTATTTTGGGCGCATTTCGCCGCATATTAAGCACAGTACGCCTCGAAATACGCGGTGAAAGGTGCTCCATAATTACGGTAATCCATAACTCTCATAGAGAACTATGGATTATGCCTCCTCTCCCCGCTCATGCAATACGATTGTACTGTACGTGCGGGGAGATAAGTGACATGTCAATTACTTGCGGCGATTACGCACCGTGAGTAATGCATGTCTATGGGGACGGCAGGCTGGTGGCCCTCCATGCCTCGGGAGTACGCGCTGAACAGCGCAAGCTCCCGAAACACACGATGTACTGCGGCGCGTACTGTACATCATGTAAACATACCTCTAGACGTTCATGTTGCTAGTTTACCGGTCAACCTTCCTGGACCACATTTGGCAAGTACTAACCACTTAATACTGGTTGAAAAGGGTGGGGGGGGAGCTACCCTTTTTTTCTCCTTTAGATGCCCTAACCCAGTCAGGTAGCCATCATACTGGTTCTTACCCAAGTTGCTTTTTCCCTAACACACCATGTTTGAGCTTGTATCTTTTGAGCTGGAAATCTGCTTTAAAGAGAACCTGTCGCATAGTTTTTGCCCCCCTGGCTGAGGACAGCACAAGCTAGTGTCAGACCTGCTGTTCCCAGCGCTGTGTCCCTTATTCTGTAACATGCTGGAGTTTTAGAGCATTTACCCCTCAAATCTGCAGTTTTCAGCCAGAAGAGTCATTCAAAGAGTCCTTCAGAGTCAGTTTTTTTCAAACCCGGCCAATTGGAGGCTTGCCCCGCCCACCTCAACTGACAAAGCTATTACTTTGAATAGGTAAAAACATGTGAATAACTGTCAGTGGGCGGGGCTAGCCTTTGGTGGGCGGAGCTCACACCTGCTCATGAATAAGATTTGAGCATTAAATGCTCTAAAACTACAGCACCTTACAGAATAAGGGGCACAGTGCTGGAAACAGCAGGTCTGACACTGGCTTGTGCTGTCCTCAGCAAGGGGGGCATAACCTATGTGACAGGTTTCCTTTAAGGTCACAATGGCATCTGTACATTAATCTGATGATGATATAATATGAATATGGCTGTGTTTGCACTGCGTACAAATACCAGCAGGTGTATGTCTGAAGAGGAAGGCGCACGTAGAGCTCATTATGTTGTACTGTACATCCTTTCGTAGGGCGTATTGGAATGTTTTTTTTCCATGGCAATCTTAACTAAATGTTTCCGTAAGTAACAGTCATAGAAATAATATTTTATGATCAATAGTTTTTATTGGTCATAACGGAAATCTCTCTGCACGTTGATGATGAAGCCAAGTTCCTTACCTCTTCTTTTTTTTTTTTGCTGCATTCTTAGAAGTGCATATTTCCTTTTAAGTTTTGTGTCATCTTGTGCCATTAAAATGAGAACCAGCTTTATAAATATTCTCACAATTAACGGAGCAGGAGACGAGCTCCCCCAAGGGTTTCTTTGACTGATGAAATCATAATGCGAGCTGACCAATGGTGGACCGGCACAACAGCAGCTGTCACACGTCTTAAGCGTGGAGGCTTTAGTCAAACTGTTCAGTCATATCCATTGAGTATTGGCACATCCAACAATAACACTAGAGCACAGGCAGGAGAGGCGTGGGGATGTCTATGAGCTTGTTGCCCAGGGCCTCTTTAAGTTTAAAAGCGGCTGTTTCAGTGAGTCACTTTATGAAGAAAGGTCCTCAAACAGCATGTGTCAGATGATGCAACCCACGGCTCATGTTCACAAGCTTGAAACTCGAGTAAATCTCAAGTGGTTTTTAAAGCATTCCAAAAAGAGCTTGCAAGACTGATTTAATTTAAAATGAAAATAAGAGCGTCAACATCAGGACAAGGTATCCGACCGAAAAATCCTTATGCAATGAAGGAAGGAGAGCTCTGATTACAGCAGCAGTTCGAATTAGAATTCACATAGGTTGTCAACCTTTATAATGAGAAAATGCTACCAAACGTGCACCTAGAGCTTAGTATGACATTGATCGGTGTGATAGGTTATTGGGCACAACATGGCATTATTATTATTATTATTATTATTATTTATTTTTTGAGCGCCCTTGGTTCCAGAGCGCTGTACATTCAGGTTTCATACATAACATAGGTCAAACAAGTACAAGGTGACAAGTTACTAACTAACAACTGGTACAGAAGGAGAGAGGTCCCTGCCCGTGAGGGCTTACACTCTAAAAGGAAGGTGGGAAGAGACAAGGTGAGGGGCAGACATGGTTGTGGATAGTGTAGTGACAGCAGGGTTATTGTTGGTTGTAGGCAATCCTGAAGAGATGGTTTTTCAGGTTGCTTTTGAGGCTGGTGAGAGTGGGGGAGAGTCTGATGTGTTGGGGCAGTGAGTTCCAGAGTGTGGGTGAAGAAAGGGGAGAAGTCTTGGAGACGGTTGTGGAGGAGCTGATAAGGGGAGAGCAGAGAAGAAGGTCCTGTGAGGACCCGGAGGTTGCGTGCCGGGAGATATCTGGAGATTAGAGCAGAGTTTGTTGGAGGGGAGAGTCAGGGAAAAGCCTTGTAGGTCAAGGTTGCTAACTTAAACCCTGGATTCGTGGGCAATGGGAAGCCAGTGAAGGGATTGGCAGAGGGGAGAGGCCCAGGGGAGTAGCGAGGAGAGAGGTGAATCAGACGGGCAGCAGAGTTAAGGATGGATTGGAGGGGAGCGAGGGTGCAAAGCTGGGAGGCCGCAGAGAAGGATGTTGCAATAGTCTAGGCGTGAGATGACGGGGCATGGAGAGCATTTTTGTGCTTTCGAAGTTAAGGAATGAAGGGATACGGGAGAAAATTTTTCCCAGGTGGAGGCGGCAGGTGGAGGTGAGGGTTTGGATGTGGGGTTTTGGAAGGACAGATTGGAGTCAAGGGTTATCCCAAGGCAGCGGACTTGTAGGCTGGTGAGAGGTGTAGCCATTGACTGTTGATAGAGAGATCAGGTGGAGGGATGGAAATGGGACGGTGGAAAGATGATGAATTCAGTTTTCTCCACGTTTAACTTCAGGAGACGTGAGGAGAAGTGGAGGATTATGGACGAAAGACAGTCAGGGATCCGGGAGAGTAGAGAGGTAATATCTGGGCCGGAGATGTTAGAGTTGGTGGTATCGTCAAGCCATACAGGTGGTAATGAAAGCCGTGCGATGCTATTAGTTGACCCAGCCCATAGTGTAGATATAGAAAAGAGTAGTGGGCCCAGACAGACCCCTGGGGGACACCAACAGAGAGCGGGCAAGAGGAGGAGGTGGTGCGTGAGTGAGAGACGCTGAATGTCCGATCAGTGAGGTAGGAGGATATCCAGGAAAGGGCCAAGTCCGTGATGCCGAGGGAGGAGAGGATTTGTATGAGGAGTGAGTGGTCGGCAGTGTCAAAGGCGGAGGACAGGTCTAGGAGGAGAAGCAAAGGTGTGGCATGAGGCTTTAGCAGTTGCTGGGTCGTTGGTGACTTTGGTTTAGGGCGGTTTCTGTAGAGTGGTGGGTCGGAAGCCAGATTGCGTGGGTCAAGGTGATTGTTGGTGGATATATGAGAGGAAAGTTGACGATAGACGTGTTGGTCGAGGAGTTTAGAGGAGAATGGAAGCAGTGAGATGGGGCGATAGTTGGTAAGTGAGGAGGGGTCAAGAGTTTGGTTTTTAAGGATGGGTGTGATGGTCGCATGTTTAAAGGAGGAAGGGAATCAAGATAATTGCAAGAGAAAGTTGTGTGGAATCAGCCAATCGCGTTCTTTTCATGTTCATTATGAAAGAATAAACCTTGATAATGGCAATGGATTTGTATGAATAAATATCAAGACGTAGGCTCATTCAATGCAAGTGCATTTATATTTTTTCAATTTGTATACAATAGTTTTGAAATAGATTAACCGATCATAATTAAATACCATGTGTAAGAATATACATCAGGTTGTATACAACTGATAGAAACGCTGTATAAGAATATACATCAGGTTATAATGCAACTGATAGAAACATTGTAAGAAAAATTTCATCAGGGTTGTATTTCAACTGATAGAAACACTGTATAAGAATATACATCAGGTTGTATACAACTAATAGAAACACTGTATAAGAATATACATCAGGTTGTATACAACGGATAGAATCACTGTATAACAATATACATCGGTTGTATGTAACTGTTAGAAACACTGTATAACAATATACATCAGTTGTATGTAACTGATAGAAGCACTGTATAACAATATACATCAGGTTGTATACAACGGATAGAATCACTGTATAACAATATACATCAGGTTGTATGTAACTATTAGAAACACTGTATAACAATATACATCAGGTTGTATACAACTGATAGAAACACTGTATAAGAATATACATCAGGTTATATGCAACTGATAGAAACATTGTATAAGAATATACATCAGGTTGTATACAACTAATAGAAACACTGTATAAGAATATACATCAGGTTGTATACAACTAAAAGAAACACTGTATAAGAAAATACATCAGGTTGTATACAAACGGTTGAATCACTGTATAACAATATACATCGGTTGTATGTAACTGATAGAAGCACTGTATAACAATATACATCAGGTTGTATACAACAGATAGAATCACTGTATAACAATATACATCAGGTTGTATACAACTAATAGAAACACTGTATAGAATATTTTTCAGGTTTATACAACGGATAGATCTGTATAACAATATACATCGGTTTGTATGTAACTGATAGAAGCACTGTTAACAATATTACATCAGGTTGTATACAACGGATAGAATCAAATGTATAACAATAATACATCAGGTTGTATGTAACTATTTGAAACACTGTATAACAATATTTCATCAGGTTGTATACAACTGATAGAAAACAGTATAAGAATATACATCAGGTTATATGCAACTGATAGAACATTGTATAAGAAATTATACATCAGGTTGTATACAACTATAGAAAACACTGTATAAAATATACATCAGGTTGTATACAACTAATAGAAACACTGTAATAAGAAAAATACATCAGGTTTTTATCAACGGTAGAATCACTGTATAACAATATACATCGGTTGTATGTAACTGTTAGAAACACTGTATAACAATATACATCAGGTTGTATGCAACTGACAGAAACACTGTATAACAATATACATCAGGTTGTATGCAACTGACAGAAACACTGTATAATAATATACATCAGGTTGTATACAACTGATAGAAACGCTGTATAAGAATATACATCAGGTTGTATGCAACTGACAGAAACACTGTATAAGAATATACATCAGGTTGTATACAACTAATAGAAACACTGTATAAGAATATACATCAGGTTATATGCAACTGATAGAAACATTGTATAAGAATATACATCAGGTTGTATACAACTAATAGAAACACTGTATAATATACATCAGATTGTATACAACGGATAGAATCACTGTATAACAATATACATCGGTTGTTTGCAACTGATAGAAACACTGTATAAGAATATACATCAGGTTGTATGCAACTGATAGAAACACTGTATAAGAATATACATCAGGTTGTATGCAACTGTAGAAAACACTGTATAAAATATACATCAGGTTATATGCAACTGATAGAAACACTATAAGAATATACATCAGCTGTATGTAACTGATAGAAACACTGTATATGAATATACATCAGTTGCTTGCAACTAACGTATATTCTTAAACAGTGTTTCTATTTATATTATGATCGATTGATCTATTTCAAAACTATTGAATACAATTTGATACAATACAAATTCACTTGCTTTGAATGAGCCAATGTGGTGGTGTTGATTAAACTCAAAGCCAGAGTCTGAGGGAAGCCGAGTCATGAGGGTCTTTGTCACATACATTGATTTGAATGAGTGGACAGACTGTGTTGTTTTTGATTTTTTTCTGAATATGTTTTTTATTTGGGTGCCGTAATGGAGTGAAGCTTCTTTAACCCATCAGAGAAAATTATTCCATAGGCTGATACTCCAATTCGACAGAGCATATGCATATCCATTTTAATGGTATGTGTGCACTTACAAAAATAACTTATTGATATGTTTATCATCCCATAAGAACTAAACCTGTGTGACATGTGAGAGGCTTGTCTTCTGTTTCACCTATGGGGCTCTGCTTTACCAGGGGCTTATTATAATAGTAGTGTATAGCCATCTAGATAGTTCTACTATGGTTTAGAAAGCCCATTTTTATACACCCCATTATAAAATTCCAAGTTCAGAGAGAAGAGTCTTCTTCAGGAGCCTCGTTTTGTGAGCAGAGTAAGTACAAAGAGTGTGTCTTGTTCTGGAGGACCTGTCCTATCCTATATTACAGAGGGCAGCCCATTGATTTGAATGTGAATTGTGTAATGTCTAATTTCCCCTCTGGTGGCGGAGTAGGGAAATTGAACACTTAAAGGGAATCTGTCGCCAATTTTTTTTTTTTTACTTATTAAGTCAAGCCCCTGATCCATATTCTTTTCCTCTCAGTCGTTTTTATTTCCTGATTGTAGATTTCTCTATTCGGCCGTATATATATGATTGTGGAGAAGACATTCTTGCTTGCACTGCTTTAACAGCAGTCAGAGAGATACTTTACAGCAGCTTCATGCCCATAGGATTGTTAAGACAGTTTCTGTCCCATAGACGTCTATAGGAGAGTTATCACTGTGCAGGGAGGGGAGAGGGGGAGCTGTGACATCTCCTCTTGTGACTGAAGGATTCTTTGTTATCTGTACACAATGGTGTCTCCTTTCAGTTTGACCCTCTTTGTGCTGATAATGAGCAGACACTGCTGAAAAGCTCTCTAAACAGAACAGGAAGTTTCAGACGATTATTAGGCCTAGTGGCCAAAGTGAGAACTGCAGGACTTAAGAATTATTAAAAAAATACTGAAAGTGATATGGAAAATGTAAAAAAAATAACCAAAAATTCCTACAAAATGTGTTTAACATAGAAATGTGAGTTAAACAATAAGTCATTTTTTGATGACACATTCCCTTTAAGTTTATTGCTGTAGGTCCCAATGAGGGAATACTTTGTGACCAAGTTATTGTCGAAGGATCTTTCTATACGTAAGGGTTTATCCAAAGTGGAGAATCCCTTTAAAGCCACATTGGTCAGTGAATTGAATTATAGAAGCTGCATGGCGTACATACACATTTTCCATATTTGTGTGAGTTTTCTAAAAGCTCTGCAACAAATGCAGTTAATAGTAATTCTCTACGTTGTCTTTAGGTGTCCGTGCCACGTTGATGGTTTTT
>JAODAL010039447.1:0-37988 GCA_025379985.1 Phyllomedusa bahiana | reverse complement strand
TAATTTATTTGGGGCAGAAATACCCAGACCCTGTATTTGACTCCTAATTACCCCACAAACAAGATGATAAATTAACCTTTGGGTATGAAATACTCTACAGAGTGAACCAGATGAAATTCACACACCCTGGATTTTAGGGTGAATACCCCACAAACTAAAACAAACAAAATCAAAACCGCTGGTTCAGGAACAGGTGTGTATATGACAGATCTTTAGCCGCAGTAGCTCAAAATATGGGTTTGTTTTGCACAAAGTGCAATATAGTGCTGCAGCAGATGCTTGTGATAGGAGACACACTGACAAGTGTGAGAATTTAACATGGCGTCCATATTTATAGGGCTGTGACGTCACAGAAGCCCACGGTTGCTTTTTGGGTCTCATGTCTGCACATGTCATTGAGGGCATTCCTTTCTTCCTCCCATAGTTCTCTGCCCCATGTCATGCCATGTGCTTGCGGCCATTTTAGAAAAATGTTCCAGCGAAGTACCATAAACTTCGCCTTCGTGCTGAATCAAATTTTTCCTGAAATTCTAAACGAATTCCAATTTGTTAGAATTGATTCGCCCATCTCTAGTCATAATATATCCTCTTCATGCATTCTCAAATTTGCTTGACATTCATAGAGACTTGAAGGAAGGGTGCTTAGATTTGTAAAACATGTAAAACATGTGGAATGCCTGTGTCCACAATCACAAGTTATGAGTTTGTAGATGTCATTTTCAGCAATTTCTTTTGGATCATATATAACAAATTAATTTTAGCAACTGGAAAGTACAATGTTAGTGCTGTTGCCGAGGCCTTTTATTTGTTAATGTTGTTGCTCACAGTTCACAACTAACAGTGCTGAGGCCTAGTTAGTTATCCTTTTACCAAATCCTCTCCGCTTCAGCTGGGTTTTCATTGTGCTTGAGACCTCCTCCAGGGTATGCATTGCAATATCTGAAAAAGTTATTCTGACAGATTCCACAACATATCCAAAGGGAATAACTAGAGATCAGCGAACAGTAAAATGTTTGCGTTTGAATCAAACCTCAACCTTTGGTTTGACGTTCGACTCGAACTTGAACTTCAAACTCCATTAAAGTCATTAGGAGAAGATGCTCGGGTTAATTTTTATATCTTTACAGGTGAGGAGAAGCTGGAATTACCATTCATAACAGTACACCAACACTAGGCACATTATACGTCGGGCACGATACACTGTGCGCCTCCATAACACAATGCACCTATTGAGATGCATTACTTAAACTAGTAATGATTTGTTAGGCGCCTCCTTTGCACAATGTGCCTAGATAGGTGCATTACATACACTACCAATGGTGTGCTATGTGCCGCAATTTGCTCAGTGTGCCTCGATAGGCGTATTACATGCATTACTAATGATATGGTACGTGCCGTGATTTAAGCAACGCGCCTAAAAAGGTGCAATGTGTCTTTTTAGGTGCATTTTGTTTACTATGCAAGGTATACCTGACACCAGATTTTTGAGCTTATCGTACATTCAGGCGCACTTTACACTGATTTAATGTACCTTAAAACTGCCGCGGCTACAGCTATTTTGGACATGTAAACTATTAAAATAACGTGTCAAACACGATGTCGAACATGAACATTTACTTGAATGAACAGTAAAATGTTTGGTTTTGTTCGAGTTCTAAAAAATTGTGAAGTTCGACTCGAACAGTTTGGTCAACACTAGAAATAACAATGAAAATGTAGTCATGTTTGAATTAGGTTTGCTCTGATTCCCAAATACTTTCTGTGCTGATCAAAAGTGTAGTTAACCACAATATTTTGTTCGATACAGAAAGCACTTTTGTTTGGGAAACAGAGCAAATAGTATAAAGATGGTTGTGTTTGCACTGTTATTCCCTAGTCATGGGATTAGTCAGGATACCTTTTTCAGAAATCCCAAGCCGAACATAAATCAAGCCTTACTTCAACAATTTAGAAGGACAATGTAAAGAACCATTAATTTGTCCCATGATTTACAGTGACAAGCAAAAAGGTAGCAATGTTTTGAACTTTTGACTTTCAGGCTACCAGGCTCACCATCCACTAGAGCTTTGAATGTGAGGCTGTCATCATTTTGTACACAATCATCTGCCTATCTCATACATCAAATTGGCTTGCAACTGTTTAGCATATGCTTAGTTATGCAGATTCTTGTCATATAACTGCATTGTTACTGTTTTGCTCCTAAAAATCTTCAAATTCAAGTTTTATTATTTTGATAGTATTTTGTAAATCCACCTTTGGCTTTTTAACACTGCCTGAATCCTTCTGAGCATGCTCTCGATCATATTCAAGCATGTCTCAGAATCTGATCCCAAGCCTCTTCTACAGGCTCCCAATGTTGGAGCATACTGGTCGACTCACGGCTATGAATACAGATTTTTTATTCAACTCTACCCACATATGTTCGATTGGGTTGAGGTCTGAGGACTGTGAGGGTCAATACAGCAACTCTACCTCATAGTCATTGAATCATTTCTTTGCCAATCTTGACACATGCTTCGGTTTGTTGTCCTGCTGGAACACCATGTCATCCTTTTAATACCCATAGTACTCAAAGTAACTCATTTTGTAGGATATTCACATATAGCTCAGCATTGAGACCACTAATCGATCCTGGTCAAGTATCCATTGCCTTTGGCTGTAAAACAACACCATATCCTCAGGCTTCCTACACCAAACTTGACAGCTCCTTCAATTTCTCGATCCATTAGCCCCCTTTCCTTTTTATTCTTCTAGACCCATTTGCACCCATTACATCCCAGACTATTGACTTTCATCTCATTGCTTCAAATCACACATTTCCACTCTTCTACTCTCCATTTTCATACTTTTTTTGTAAACTCAAACCAACACTTCTTATGATGATATTGAAGTTGAGGTTTCTTCACTTTTGTTTGGGCCACCATTCCAGACTGGTGTAATACGCCTCACATGGTGCTTACATGGACATCTGTGATCTCATTATTACGAAGCATAGAAACCACCTCCACTGCCGTGTTTGTCATGCCAGAACTGATAGACCTTGTGATGGGTCAACTTGTTGACTCCGATATTTTGCCTGAACGTCCACCTCTTGGCTTTGGAAAGAATGGATGGACTTCACTTTAGCTGTCATGGCACTCATAAAATGCATTTTGGCAATTTTCTTGGCTAAGAGACTGCTATCAATGATCTGGATGATGTGTTTTCTCTTTCCTTGGAAAATCTTCATGGCTGCTCCTCGAACTAGTAGCCTTTTGCTTGGGAATCAACCTATTATCACAATGAGCTATTAGGGAATGTGAGAACTGGTTGTAATTTTTTTGTATACAAGAAGAAAAAGAATGTTCCACCAAGGGGAGCAAAACAGTAACAATGCAGTTACATGACAAGAATCTCATAACTAAGCAGATGCTAACTAGTTGCAAGTCAAATTGATAAGCAAGATGATTTTCTAAAAAATGATGGTAGTCTCACATTCAAAAGTGTAGTGGATGGTGAAATATGGAGCCTGAAAGTCAAAAGTTTAAAACATTGTTACCCTTTTGCTTGGCACTGTATAACTACAAAAGCACTACTTGTCAATTTTTGTATGTCATCTGGGTCCTTTGACATTGTTGTGCAGTTAGTACTGAAAGAACAAAGAAAACAATACCTAGAACATTGAAGTTTTGTGCCCGTTAATAAATGTTGCATTGAGGAGCTTATTTTCACATCTCATGTGTAATCCACAATAGTGTCCAATGGGAGCAAGGTCACAGGAGAATACCTCCATAATATGTATAACATCTGTTGACTCATGCCATGATCTTTTTCTCATTGATAGGTGGAATGCATGTTGAGCTATACATGTAAGTGTACCAGGGGCGTCGCTAGGCTGTCTTATTCGGGGCGCGGGCCCCGAATAAAACACCCTGTGCCCCGTGTCTCCCGGGCTCCAGGCCGCTGCCGTGGGCCTGGAGCACCGACTGGCTCTTCAGCTGCATGTGCGTCCGCTGGACGCACATGCAGCTGCGGGCTTCTGCGGGGCAGAGAGCGAGCGCTCCCTGCCCCGCAGACAGTGTCGGACCCGCAGGTCCGACACAGCGGGGCCGCCGGGTCCTCACAGCGCTGAGGACCCGCCGCGGCCCCGTGCGCCTCAGCCGGCAGCGTCGCGATGATGTGATGTCATCGCGACGCTGCCTCTCCTCGGGCGCACAGCGCGTCATAGGCCGTGCGCCCGAGGAGCTGCCGGAGGAGCGCGGGCTGAAGAGGACGGAGCGCGCTCGCCGGGGGAGTTAAGGTGAGTATTAATGTTGTTATTTTTAACGCGTTTACCTGCCTCAGTGCCCCCATATACTGCCTGTGCCCCTATAATGCCTGCCTGTGGCCCCCATATCCCTGCCTGTGCCCCTATAATGCCTGCCTGTGCCCCTATAATGCCTGCCTGTGGCCCCCATATCCCTGCCTGTGGCCCCCATACGCCTGCCTGTGGCCCCCATACGCCTGCCTGTGGCCACCATATGCCTGCCTGTGGCCCCCATATCCCTGCCTGTGGCCCCCATATACTGCCTGTGGCCCCATATCCCTGCCTGTGGCCCCCATATCCCTGCCTGTGGCCCCCATATCCCTGCCTGTGGCCCCAATATCCCTGCCTGTGGCCCCCATATCCCTGCCTGTGGCCCCAATATCCCTGCCTGTGGCCCCCATATCCCTGCCTCAGTGACCCTATATTCTGCCTCAGTGCCCCTATATACCTTCTTGTGGCCCCTATATACTGCCTCAGTGCCCCCATATACTGCCTGTGCCCCCCTATATACTGCCTTTGGCCCCATATACCTGCCTGTGGCCCCTATATACCTGCCTGTGGCCCTATATACCTGCCTGTGGCCCCATATACTGCTTCAGTGCCCCTATATACCTAACTGAGGGGACTGCTATACCTATAATTAAGGAGTTGCTGGAAATGTGAGGATTCTAAGATATTTGTGTCCAAATCTGCAGGGACGAGTATTGGCCGGGAGCAATCAGCATGAAGGTGTGAACCGGATGGAGAAGAAAAGGGAAAGTGAACGACGCTGATCAGAAAAGACGTCTCCGGTGAGTCACTAAATGTAACTGCAGTGTAATCACTTATATGTCTGCAGAGCCTACATACAACTAGTATCTACCACTATCTGGTCCCTGTATGGCGGTAATATATGTCTCTAGGGCCTGTGTGCAGTGGATAGTCACATGTGGGGGTTGCGTTCAGTCAGGGTCTGGCAGGATTATTTGAGCCTTAAGTAGTAATAGTTTGGGGTCTTGGTTTTGTAGGAGGGTTTTAGTAACAATCACTTGTCTGGTAGATTTGCTCCATGTGTAGGTGGATGTTTTGGTGACTGTTTAGGGGTATTGTCATATGAAGGTGAGAAGTTCTGAAAAAGTAAATTGGCCATTGGTGATTTTTACTGTACAGTGACTGCTGAGGAGATGGACGGGATCTGTGTGGGATGTGCAGAAAATTAGTGACAGGAACAGTAGGTTTTTCTCTGTAAAAAAACATCCGCAGTTCACAATGAGGCGCGAAAAATGTCGTGTGAACCCAGCCCTACCCAGAAAAACACAAAGGGCCCGAGCCCCGGATGTTTTAGGACCCTAGCAACGCCCCTGAAGTGTACTATTCAATTAAATGGGGCTAAGCTGCAAAACCAGACACAGCCCACGCAAAAGTAATAACATTTTTTTTCTAGTGTCTTAAAACCCTTTTAATATTATTTTGTTTTTTGCTTACTACATCTGAATAAACAATGGAAATTAAGTAATTTCTTGCTGACAAAAAGACAGAGCAGAGGATTACTATTTTATTATTCCACATAAGAAAAACATGTCTCTGTCTTTTGGCTATAAATACATGTTATTAGTGTTGCTCGTAAGATTCAGGTTGATTTGGTTCAAATCTAAGCAAATCCATTCAGGTAGGCCCAAATAAAATTTTGGAAAAATCAAAAAATTTACTACAAACTTAAATTTGTTTTCAATGTCAAACATTGCTGCAGGCCTCGCTTTTTCTTCAGCCCCAGGGTCACTTCCATTGTCGTTGGATGTGACACACAATGTCTAAAGTCACATCCAACTTTACTTCTTAATAGCACACATAGGGGTAACCTAGGGAAATTGGAAGTAAAGTTGAAAGGGTTCTTTGGAAGTGACTAGGCAGCAGGAGAGGCCAGGAGAGATGCTTAAAGGTTAATTAACACTTAAAACAACCTAAAAACCCTAACTTAGGGTAGGGGCTATGGTTACAGTAAAGTTAGGGATCGTGTTAAAGATAAGGATAGGGTTAAAGAAAAAATGTGGGTTTTAGATTTCATGAACCTGAATTTCTTTACAAGTTTGGTGGAACTAGTGTTAAACCGAACAGAGCCCTATTCAAGCAACACTTTTAAATAATTGCAGTAGATTTATTAATCATTTCTGGTTATTAACAGACATAATATGAATAATTATTAGAAAATACATAATTTAAAGAGATATTATTTGTGCTTTACGTTGTAGTAGGGGATGGGCGAATTTCTCAAAAAATTCGATTCGGCACTTCCCCGGGAATTTTCCGACAAAATTCGTTTCGTTCCGAAATTACTTCGGCCACGAATCGCGTTAAAAAAGCAGCTATTTCCAGGCTGCACAGACCCTGCAGGGTGCTGTAAAACGTTGTGCCATGCTTAAATATGCAGAGGGAGTTGGGTTTTGTTTCTTCATACAATGTTGTGTTTTAGTATGACACGCAGAGGGACAGCCGCCGCTCTTAAAATCGCTTCACTATAAAATTCCCTGGGCATTTAAAGAGGGCAAAACTGACCAAAAAAACTCAAGCGGGAATGTTAGCCTGATAAAGCTGGAAAAAAAAAAAGCTGAGAGCTCAGGTGGCAACATTCGTGACTGTGTGTGGTGGGGACGGCGGCCGCCACAGCAGCATGAGCTCAGACAGTCCCACAATGACATTCTGGGGGTGGCAAAACACGGGGAAGCCACAGAGTGGCAAAAGGGACTGAGAGCGGAGGTCACGGCGGCAGCAGTATGAGGTCAGGCAGTGGCACAATGACATTCTGGAGGCGGCAAAAACAGTATTAGCCACAGAGTGGCACAATGATACAGTGTGGAGGTCAGACAGCAGCAGCATGAGATCAGGCCGGGGAACACTGACATTCTGGCGGCGGCAAACCCGTATTAGGCCACAGAGTGGCACCAATCACACATTGTGGAGGTCACGGCGGCAGCAGCATGAGATCAGGCAGTGGCACAATGACAATCTGGAGGTGGCTAAACAGTATTAGGCCACAGAGTGGCACAATCACACAGTGGGGAGGTCACGGCGGCAGCAGTATAGATCAGGCAGTGGCACAATGACATTCTGGGGGTTGGCTAAACAGTATTGGGCCCACAGAGTGGCACAATCACACAGTGTGGAGGTTACGGCGGCAACAGTATGAGATCAGCAGTGGCACAATGACATTCTGGAGGCAGAAAAAAACAGTATTGGGGCCCCCAGAGGGGCACAATCACACAGTGTGGAGGTCCCGGCGGCAGCAGTATGAGATCAGGCAGTTGCACAATGACATTCTGGAGGTGGCAAAACAGGAGGAAGCCACAGAATGGCACAATGACTGAGAGGGGAGGTCACGGTGGCAGCAGCATGAGGTCAGGAAAGGGGCCCACAATGACCAGTGTGGAGGGCACGGCAGGATTCCAGCAGCAGCCAATGAGGTCAGAGAGGGGCACAAATGACATTCTGGTGGGGGCAAAACAGGAGGAAGCCACAGAGTGGCACAATGACTGAGAGCGGAGGTCACCGGCTGCAGCACATGAGGTCAGGCAGTGGCCAATGACATTTTGGAGCCGCAAAACAGTATTAGGCACAGAGTGACACAATGATAAAGTATGGAGGTCACGACAGCAGCAGCATGAGATCAGGCAATGGCCCCAATGACACTCTGGAGGGGGCCTTAAACAGTTTAGGCCACAGAGTGGCACAATCACACAGTGTGGGGGGTCACGGCGGCAGCAGTATGAGATCAGGCAGTGGCCAATGACATTCTGGAGGGGGCTTAAACAGTATTAGGCCACAGAGTGGCACAATCACACAGTGTGGAGGTCACGGCGGCAGCGTATGAGATCAGGCAGTGGCACAATGGACATTCTGGAGGCGCAAAAACGTATTAGGCCACAGAGGGGCAAAAATCACACAGTGTGGAGGTCACGACGACGCAAATTTGAGATCAGGCAGTGGCACAATGACATTCTGGAGGCGACCAAAACATGTATTAGGCCACAGAGTGGTTACAATCACCCCAGTGTGGAGGTCACGACAGCGCGCATGAGATCAGGCGGGGTGGCAAAAATTTTGACATCTGGAGGGGGGAAAACAGGAGGAAGCCACAGAATGCACAAGACTGAGAGCGGAGGTCACGGGCCGGCAGCAGAAATGAAGTCAGGCAGTGGCTAAATTTGACACAGTGTGGAGGGCTCGAGAGGAGTGACAGCAGCAGCATGATGTCAGAGAGGGGCACAATGACTTTTCTGGAGGTGGCAAAACAGGGGGGAAGCAACAGAGTGGCACAATGACTGAGAGCGGAGGTCACGGCGCAGCAGCATGGGGTCGGGCAGTGGCACAATGACACAGTGTGGAGGAATGGCAGCAGCCACAGCAGCAGCATGAGGTCAGACAGTGGCACAATGACACAGTGTGGATGTCACGGCAACAGCAACAGCAGCAGCAGCATGAGGTCATAGAGTGGCACAATGACAGAGTGTTGAGGTGGGTGGCAATACCAGTCCCTGGTAAGTTTGGTGGTAGGCAGATGGAGAAAACTGTCAGCAAATGTGTGGCTTTCAGGGGGGTGGCGCATCAGAATAGTGGCTGAGGCAGGTAGTTTGAACCCAGACTGACGCCTAAGGCATTGGTGGGGGAAAATTCCATGGCCGATCCACGCCTGATTCATCTTGACAAAGGTCAGTCATTCCACATTTCCGTGGACAAGCGGGTTCTCCTTGGGGTAATGATGGCCCCGCCGCACTGAACACCCGCTCTGATGCCACACTTTTTGGCCGGGCAGGACAGCTTCTCCACTGCAAACTCGCAAGTTGCGGTACATATCCAGTTTGGCTGCCAGTAGTCCAGCGGATCTTCTAACTGAGATGGCAGAGTGCTGTCCAAGAAAGGCCACAACCTGTTGGTTCAGGACTGCTCCAGGTCCTGTGCTGCTGCTGCTGGCGGACTACCCTCCTCACTAGGCGGGTGAAGGAAGCTGCTCATCAGTGGACTCCAGACTTGGGTTTTACTACTGATGGAGCTGGTCCCTCCCTCCTACCCCCCCCCACCTTTCCCCCCAGCAGCCGCGGCAGTAGTACGTGAGCGCTGAGGAACCCCCCGGTCAGACCTGTCAGAGGAGGGACAATGTCGCACATAGGCGCGGCCAACTGATTACGGAGGATTTCCTATAGTTTTTGAGTTTGTCTTCCCCTCTCAAAGCTGGAAAAAGGCTCCATTTTGGACCGGTAGCGGGGGGTCCAACAGGGTGGAGAGCCAGAAGTCATCCCTCTGCCGGATGCTAACTATTCGGCTGTAAACTAGCCAGGCAAATATGCATGCTGCGGGCCATCTGCACAAGTGACTCCGAGGGGCTCCCTGCCCCCATTTCCCTGTATACTGCCACGGTGCTTGGGGTCATCTGCCTCAATCTTTCCTCAACTCCATCCACCTCCTCCAGCTGCTCCTGTCCTCCTCTCTTGTCACCGGGGTAGAACCCAAATCATTTCACCAGACAATGCTTCTGCTCCAATGTCCTCCTCCTCCTCCTCCATTTCAGTCACCACCGGACTCATGTGGCCCGAGATGTAGTCGCCACGTCTCAGTCCCCAGCCCAGACAGATTTTTCAGCATCTGTTCCAGGACATGAAGCAGTGGAATGACGTTATTCACCCCGAAGTCCTGGCGATGACAAATCACGTCGCCTCCTCGAATGGCCCAACAAAAAAGCAGTGTCACCCCATGAGCTGCCACTGGCTGACATCAAGTTACACTTCTGTCTGCCTGGATCATCAAAAAAATCGTTAATGGCCTTTTTCTGTTCATACAGTCGGTCCAACATGTGCGGGCTGGTTTCCAGGGTGGAAACAATCGCATATCAGAGTGTGTTGGGGGAGGCCGTTCTGCCGCTACAATTCGGGGAGGGTGTTCCTGGCTTTGTACGAATGGATAAAGTGCATGCACAGTTTCCTGGCCATTTTCAGAAAGTTCTGAAGATAGGTGGAAGACTTCAGGAACCTTTCACAACCAGATTGAACACGTGCCCCATGCAGGGCAATGGACCATCCCTCCTCGGTGCAGCGCGGAAAACCATGTTCCTCCCATTGTCTGTCACCATGGTTCCGATTTGCAGTTGGTGCGGAGAAAGCCACACATCGATTTCTTGCTGCATGACACGGAGCAGTTCCTCCTCTGTGTGACTTCGTTCGCCGAGGCAAGCCAGGTATAGAACTGCGTGACACCGATGTGCCCTACACATATGGTATGATGGAGCAGTACTTGTGGAGGCTGAGATGGTGGTGGTGGTGGAGGAGGAGGAGGCGGACATTGGCGCAGGTGCAGCAGTTTGACAACGTGGAGGAGAAAGCGGCGTCTCCTGTCCAAGTTGTTGGTGTGACTGGGCCTGAAGCACATTCACCCAGTGGGCCGTAAAGGACATGTACTGGCCCTGACGTAGTTACAGTCCAGACGCCCGCGCTGCCGTGCACCTTGAACAAACCGATAAGCTCAAGGACTGACCCCCCTTCTGTTCTACATATTTATGAAGTGCTGGTACTCCCTTTTTTGGAAAAAAGAAAATACGGCTTGGAACTCTCCATCTCGGCTCGGCACAAGCCATTAGTTCTCTGAATGGTGCAGGGGTCCACCATTTGGAAGGGAGGGCCCTGCAGTACCAAAACTTGGACAGGAGCACGGTCAGCTGCTCCCACCTTAGGATGGTTGGACGATACTGTTGTTCTTTGCAATCGTCTCGCTGAACGAAATGCTGGCGCCATGAGTAGCGAGGAGCAGGAGCAAACTGGACCGGGAGATGATGTCAAAGAGAAACAGTCCCTTCTGCAGAGGTGGTGGAGCCTTGACCCGGCTGCAATGGCATGCGTGCCACTGGGCGCTTGTGCTGCTGTTGCTGCGGCGGCAAGATTGAACACCACATCTGAGCCCCGTTTCTCCCAGGCCACGGATGGTGACGCTGCATGTGTTGACGCAGGGCCGTGGTTTCCAACGTTAGCTCCCTGGCCACGCTTCACTTTCTGCTTACAGATTCTACATATACCCATATTCAGCTCCTCCGGTGTCTTAGCAAAGAACTGCCAGACCGCCGAGTATCGGATTTTACCGCCAACGCTCCGCACTGAGTCACTACTGCCGCCGCTGCCTCGCTGAGCCCCTGTGCCGCTACTTTCTTGGACCTGCGAAGGCGGGTTTTTTTTTCCCCGTGGCTGCTTGGCTCCCGACCTCACACTGCTGCTATCCTGCTGACTCCGGCCACACGACCCACTTGGGTGGCTGCGCCGCTGCCTGACGGCAAGCTGACGCCCTTTTCTCCTGACGATGATGAAGCCCTTGCCTCACCCGGCTCCCTAGTGCGGTTGGCTACATCATCATCTATTTTTGTTTCATCGTCACTGTTGTCCTCATCACCAGTCTTGGTATGCCAAGGCTGACCTCTCAGGGGGGGTGCTCCCATGCCACTCTTCACTTCTATACTTTGCCGCCTACTGGAAGACGCAGGGGATATTGGCCACATTTCTTCGCTGCCAAGTAGCTGCTGACTGCCTCCTTTAAATTGTTCATCCTCGCTATATAGTGGCGCTGAGCCAGATCACATAGTAGATCTCTGGCTGAGGAACCGGATGGGACAGAGGGGCTGATGGACAGGTGAGGGCCGTGACCCGCTCCCGGGCCATGCCAACTAATGGTTGTGTCTGAGGTTCCCACCGACTCTTGGCTGGGGTTGTCAGATGTAATCTGGGAGGAAGAGGATGACCTAGTCAACCAATAAAGAAACCTTGGGTTGCTGAACAACACCGACGGCCGCCAGATGACAGCGGCAGTTGTGTGGCCTCACCGAGTGACCCCTGCTGCGACGTCCTCTTGCTGTGCGCAACCTGGGCCTGTTCCGGATGTTTGTGCCACGCACTCGCAGGTTTCAGAAGCCTGCGACTTCTCTGTCTGGACATACTGTTTGTTCTAAAATGTACAGACACTGTTTGATGATGATATCTGTATATGATAAATATACACCCTGTTTTTGACTCCAAAAGAACCCAGTAACAAGCTTGGGTAACCCTTGGATATAAATTGCGCTCCACAAATGGCCAGGAAAAATTTACTTGTATGTGTCGTTTAAAAAACACTGGGGTTTTACTAAATGTAAAAGCACAAACAGGCTTAATTAACCTTCGGACATGTATTAGGCTACAGGAAATTTTATATATTTTGGGTTGGGAAAAAAACGGTTTATTTTTGTCAGCACACCAGCAAAACAGCTTAATTAACCCTGGATGTAAATTGCGCCAAAGAATTGAGCCCCAAAACTAGTAGCTTTGTAGCGTGTTACAATTGCGTGTTCTCTATGCCACACAACAAGAGATACGTTGTAATTAACCTTTGCTTTTGAATTAGGCTACAGGAAAAATTTATAAAATTTTGGCGTTGGAAAAGACGGTTTATTTTTTTTCAGCATACCCGCAAAACAAGCTTAATTAACCCTGGATGTAAATTGCGCCAAAGAATGAGCCACACAAACTAGTAGCTTTGTAGCGTGTTACAATTGGTGTTCTCTACGCCCCACAACAAGGATACAGTTGTAATTAACTTTGCTTGTGAATTAGGTACAGGAAAAATTATATATTTTGGCGTTGGAAAAGACGGTTTATTTTTGTCAGCATACAGCAAAAAAAACGCTTAATTAACCCCTGGATGTAAATTGCGTCAAAGAATTGAGCCACACAAACTAGTAGCTTTTTAGCGTGTTTTCAATTTCGTGTTCTCTACGCCACACAACAAGAGATACAGTTGTAATTAACCTTTGCTTGTGAATTAGGCTACAGGAAAATTTATTATATTTTGACGTTGAAAAAGACGGTTTATTTTTGTCAGCAAAACCAGCAAAAACAACGCTTAAGTAACACCTGGTGTAAATTGCGCCAAAAAATTGAGCCACACAAAATAGTAGCTTTGTAGCGTGTTACAATTGCGTGTTTTCTAGCCACACAACAAAGATACAATTGTAATTAAACATTTCTGGTGAATTAAGGTACAGGAAAAATTTATATATTTTTGGGTTGTAAAAAAAGGTTTTTTTTTTGTCAGCACACCAGCAAAACAATGCTTAATTAACCTCTGGGTGGAAATTGCACCAAAGAATTTAGCCCCCCAAAATGGTAGCTTTGGAGAGTGTTACAATTGAGTGTTTTCTATGCCACGCAACAAGAGATAAAGTTGTAATTAACCTTTGGCTTGTGATTTAGGCTAGAGGAAAAATTAGATTTTGGCGTTTAAAAAGACGGTTTCTTGGGGTCAGCACTCCAGCAAAACAACGCTTAATTAACCCCTGGATGTAAATTGCGCCAAAGAATTGAGCCCCACAAAATAGTAGCTTTGTAGCGTGTTACAATTGCGTGTTTTCTACGCCACACAAAAAAGAGATACAGTTGTAATTAACCTTTGCTTGTGAATAAGGCTACAGGAAAAATTTATATATTTTGGCGTTGAAAAAAGACGGTTTCTTGGGGTCAGCACACCAGCCCAAAAAAACGCTTAATTAACCCCTGGATTTAAATTGCGACAAAGAATTGAGCCCCACAAAATAGCAGCTTTTTATCGTGTTACAATTGCGTGTTTTTTTACGCCACACAACAAGAGATACAGTTGTAATTAACCTTGCTTGTGATTTCGGCTACAGGAAAAATTTATATATTTAGGCGTTGAAAATGACGGTTTCTTTGGGGTAAGCACACCAGAAAAACAACGCTTAATTAACCCCTGTATGTAAATTGCGCCAAAGAAATTGAGCCCCACAAACTAGTAGCTTTGGGAGCGTTTTACAATTGCGTGATTTCCCCCCCACACAACAAGAGATACAGTTGTAATTAACCTTTGCTTGTGAATTAGGCTACAGGAAAAAATTTATATATTTTTTGGGGTTGAAAAAGAGTTTATTTTGTCAGCACACCAGCAAACAACGCTTAATTAACCCTGGTGTATTTGCGCCCAAAAAAATTGCAGCCGCACAAACTAGTAGCTTTGTAGCGTGTACAAATGCATGTTTCTAGCCACACAAAAGGAACGTTGTAATTAACTTCTTGTGATTAGGTACGGAAATTTATTATTTTGGCGTTGAAAAAGCGGTTTCTTGGGTCAGCACACCAGCAAAACAACGCTAATTAACCCTTGTGTAATTGCGCCAAGATTTAGCCCACAAACTGTAGCTTTGTAGGTGTTCAATTCGTGTTTTTTACGCCACACAACAAGAGATACAGTTGTAATTAACCTTTGCTTGTGAATTAGGCTACAGGAAAAAATTTATATATTTTGGGTTTAAAAAGACGGTTTCTTGGGGTCAGCACACCCGCAAAACAACGCTTAATTAACCCTGGATGTAAATTTCGCCAAAGAATTGAGCCCCCCCAAAAATAGTAGCTTTGTAGCGTGTTACAATTGCGTGTTTTCTACGCCAACAAAACAAATGATACAGTTGTAATTAACCTTTGCTTGTGAATTAGGCACAGGAAAAAGTTATATATTTTTGGGGTTGAAAAAGGAGGTTTATTTTTGTCAGCACACCAGCAAAACAACGCTTAAATTAACCCCCGGATGTAAATTGCGCCCAAAGAATTTAGCCGCACAAACTAGTTAGCTATGTAGCGTGTTACAATTGTGTGTTTTCTACGCCACACAACAAGAGATACAGTTGTAATTAAACCTTTGCTTGTGATTTAGGCTACAGGAAAAAATTTATATATTTTGGCGTTGAAAAAGACGGTTTCTTGGGGTCAGCACACCAGCCCAAAAAAACGCTTAATTAACCCTGGATGTAAATTGCGCCAAAGAATTGAGCCCACAAAATTAGTTGCTTTGTAGCGTGTTACAATTGCATGTTTTCTACGCCACAAAAAACAAGAGATACAGTTGTTAATTAACTTTGCTTGTGATTAGGCAAAAGGAAAAAATTTATATATTTTGGCGTTGAAAAAGACGGTTTCTTGGGGTCAGCACACCAGCAAAACAACACTTAATTAACCCCTGGATGTTAATTGCGCAATAGAATTGAGTAGCCAAAAATGGTGGTATTTGTATTGTAAAAACGCTGTTTCTTTAAATAATAAAAACAGGAACTGGCTTAGATCCCACTTGGATATTGAATGTATATGCAGCTGCAGTGGACGCAACTGGATTTTCAGACCCAATACCCAAAAAATTAGAAATGGGAACTTTTAAAGAGAACAGTCTTGAGACAAGCTGAGACACCCCACAGAAATCGCTATAAAAAAATCAATTCTTCAGTAAGGGCTATCACCCGCGTCAGACCTTCCTGATGGGGCACGTGAGAGGAGTGTAAAGTCCCAGCGTGGGCGCCCGGACTTATATTAGTGCGGTGACGTCACAGAATCCCGCCGGTCTCTGATTGGCTTCACCTCTGACAGGGTCATGCAGGCTATGCCCTTTTTTCCCTCCCAGAGTGCTTTGCCCATGTAGCGCCATGTGCTCGTAGCCATTTTATCAATCAAAAGCACACTTCGTTCACCCGAAGTACCCCAAAGTTCGACTTCGTTCCGAACCGAAGTTTTCCTGAAATTCTAAACGAATTCCACTTCGTTAGAATCGATTCGCCCATCTCTAGTTGTAGGGCATCTATAAGACTCCCTGCTAATGGTGTCACTCGATCACATTAAATTGCCCCCTGATTGTGAGAACTTGAATATGAAAGATTACCCCACCACATGCAAGTTGCCAGATATGCTTTAAGTAACTAGACATATAGTCCAACAAAATGAACGTTAAGTGTGAAAAGCATGATGTTTCCACGATATTAAAAACATAAACACTTTTTAATTATTTCACAAGTTGGGACAGACAAGTATATATGAGAGAGTGAAGTGGGAGAGGAAACAGTCGTAACTGGGCCTTGGTGCCTGATGGAGCTCAAAGACTATTCTGTCACATAAGATACCAGCAATATAATAGAAAAATGATAGACTAATAATTATGACTGACTATTTGAGATGGCAGCTAAGCTAGCCTCTATTTTAGTATCCCAAAATTTTTTTTTTACAAACTCACAGTCCTTGAACCATAAAATGTATAGTTTATTAAAATGCATAATAGATCATTACAGTGGGTTGTGCAGTTGTCATGCCTCTTGACCTGCTCCTCAGTCTTGAATGTTACAGCCACAATCTTGAATGTATTTTATTGATATTTTATGTGATAGAGCAACACAATGTAGCACGTATTTGGAAAGTATAAAGAAAATGATACACACTTTTCCAAATTTCCAAGCTGCAGGTCTGTTGAGGAATGTCTCTACCAGCTTTGCACATCTAGAGGCTGGAATTTTTGCCCATTCTTCTTTGCAAAATAGCTCTAGCTCAGTCAGATCGGTTGACAAACATTTATGGACGGCAATTTTCAAGTCCTGCCACAGATTCTCAATGGGATTAAGTTTTGGACTTTGACTGGGCCATTTTAATACATAAATATGCTTTGATTTAAACCTTTCCATTGTAGCTTTGACTGTATGTTTAGCGTTGTTTTCCTGTTGGAAAATGAACCTACGCCCCAGTCTCAAGTCTTTTGCAGCCTCTAACAGGTTTTCCTCCAGGATTGCTCTGTATTTAGCTCCATCCATCTTTCCAACAACCCTGACCACCTTCCCTGTCCCTATTGAAGAAAATCATCCCCACAGCAGGATGCTGCCACCGCCATGCTTCACGATGGGGATGATGTGTTCAGGGTAATGTGCAGTGTCGGCTTTCCTCCACATACAGTACAAAGTGACAATTCTGGCTCAGTTAAATCACTTTTAAAGTGGTTTACCTGTTCCAGCAGTAATGCACCTGGATTTGCCATTCAAAAGTCATAAATGTGTAGAATTGTACGGTTGTGGTGTGACACATCTCCAGAATGCCCCCCAATCTTAGGCACATTACAAAGTGCCGTGGGAATTTTGAAGCGCGACTGATTAAAATCATATAGCGAACAGGGCTGCACCAGTTTTCGGCTGAAGAGACGCCAGACTACTGGTTCAGCTCCGTACATACATATCGCCCTAAGAGTACTGAATATATATGCACAACACACTTTTCTGTTTTTTTAATTTGCAAAAATTTGGAAAAGCATGTATCAGTTTTTTTACACTTCACAAATACTTGCTGCTTTGTGCTGCTCTATCACATAAAATATCAATATAAGGAGGGCATATCACATAAAGAAAATGACAACTCCCAAGAGAGATCCCCACACAATTTGGGGTACAGTATCCAAAACAGGCTAAAACAGTAAGTCTAGCAGCCTGTATGTCGGACTGTATTACAAATAAATATTCGGATTGTGTGGTCTTTAGTAGCATGAAAGAAATACATACTGTAACTTGTTGTCTGTAATTTTTCACGTTTCTCAGTTTGTGTTCCTCACAACTAAGCAGGACATCTTGCATAAATATAGCGGCTTCTGCTATGTCATTTGAAGGATTGTTATGACTAGAGATCACTTGCAGAAATATTTTTAAAAAATGTTTATGAAAATTGTTAATATTAATATATTATTCCCATAGATTATTTTTTTTAACTTATAACTAGTAAAAATTATTTTTCTAATTATGAAATGTTATGAAATTTTTACCTCATACCCCCATAACCAGTTTTGGCCCTATTTAAGGAGCTAGTTTTATTTTTGTTTGTTTGCTTTATCACCAAATTTCAGCCATTTTTTATTAGCATAATTATTGGGTACATCTAGGGGGAGGGAATTAAAAAAAGCAATTTTACCATTTTTATCTACATTTCAAAATTTTATTCTGCAGGTCAATGCAATTAAGACGATACGAATTGTATACAGTATACTTTTTATGTTTTACTACTTTCCACAATAAGAACACTTTTAAAAATTACTTTTGTGTCACCGCATTCTGAAAGCCATTACTTTTTTATGTGAGAACTTTTTTAATGTGAAACAACATGTAGTTTTCATCTGCATACTTGTGTACACACAACTTTTTGATTTCTTTTCATTCCATTCTGGAACTGTTTTTGTTTTTTATGGTAATCACTATGCAGCCCTGTTAAAATTGTAAATGAATTTTCCATGTTGATACATTACTGGTGTTGCTTTCACTTTTCACTTAGTACTATTTGCTTGCTTTGACTAAGTAATCAGAGGAGGTTTCAGGAGTAGTGATGAGCGATTGTGTCAACTATCGTTATCCAGTCAATAGTCGATATCGTCAATTATCATGACGATAGCCGATAGTCGATAACAGATTATCGCCGATGATCATTAAAGTCTATCGGAGAGGAACAACACCTTCATTCTTACACCCAAACAGGGGTGGAGAAACTGGAATTAACATCCACAACAGTAAACTGTATACGTGCTACATCTTAGGCAAGGAAATTAGACAACAAGCGTCACAGAAACCACAGCATGACCGTTAAACCTGAATGACACACAAATTAAAAAGTGCCAGAAGGCAGTATTATTTGAAACATCATTTTAGTTGAACTGGACATTGACTATACCTGTCCTGGAACGTAGCATGACCCTTAAACCTGTCTGACCCACAGATTAAAAAGTGCATGAAAAAGGAGTCTTTCAACCACCAGGTTAGTTGAACAGCACATTGACTAAGCCTGTCCTGGACCGCAGCATGACCTTTAAATCTACATGACCAACAGATTAAAAAGTGCCAGAAAAAGGAGTCTTTGAACCATCATTTTAGTTGAACTGGACATTGACTACACCTGTCCTGGACCGCAGCATGACCCTTATACCTGTCTGACCCACAGATTAAAAAGTGCCGGAAAAAGGAGTCTTTGAACCACCACCACCATTTTAGTTGAACTGGACATTGACTATACCTGTCCTGAACCGCAGCATGACCCTTAAACCTGTCTGACCCACAGATTTAAAAGTGCCTGAAAATTGAGTCTTTGAACCACCATTTTAGTTAAACTGGACATTGACTATGCCTGTCCTGGACCGCAGCATGACCCTTAAATCTACATGATCCACAGATTAAAAAGTGCTGGAAAAAGTAGTCTTTGAACCACCATTTTAGTTGAACTGGACATTGACTATACCTGTCCTGGACCGCAGCATGACCATTAAACCTGTCTGACCCACAGATTAAAAAGTGCTGGAAAAAGGAGTCTTTGAACCTCCATTTTAGTTGAACTGCACATTGACTATACGTGTCCTCGACCGCAGCATGACCCTTAAACCTGTCTGACCCACAGATTAAAAAGTGCCGGAAAAAGGAGACTTTAAAACCACCATTTTAGTTGAACTGGACATTGACTATGCCTGTCCTGGACCGCAGAATGACCCTTAAATGTACATGACCCACAGATTAAAAAGTGCCTGAAAAAGGAGTCTTTGAACCAGAGATATATTAGAAAAGAGATATATCCTGAGACATATCTTGAAAAGAGATATATCAGATAAAAAATGTCTGAGACAATTGCAGAGTGATAACCACAGAACCGAACTACCTAGAGAAATCTAATTTTGAAACAGGAAAATAATTCCAGATATTTAAATCTAAGTCTGTACAGTTCAAACCTCAATGAGCAAAAGGAACATTGTAAAAAGAGTCAAAGATCCCAAATTCCTCCACAACAATATAATAAACTATTGAATTCATGTAGAAAATAACTCAAAATATTGGCACTTCTGACACAATTTGACTATTTTCACTAAGAAGTGTACTTACTTTTGTTGCCAGCTCTTTAGACATTAATGGCTGTGTGTTGAGTTATTTTGAGGACACACCACACACGGGTATGCAAACTGTACACTGCCTACTTTATATTGTATAAGTGTCATATCTTCAGTATTGTCCCCTGAAAAGATATACAATTGAAACCAGAAGTTTACATACACTATAAAAATATACAAATATGCATGTTTTTCTCACGATCTGACATGAAAACAGAATAAACCGTACACGTTTTATGTCAATTAGGATTACCAAAATTATTTGTATTTGCAAATGCTAGAATAATCAGAGAGAGAGAGAGAGAGAGAATTTTTAAGGCATTTTTATTACTTTCTGAAAAGTCAAAAGTTTACATACACTAGGATTACTATGCCTTTAAACAATATGGGACAACCCATATGATGATGTCATGTCTTTGAAAGCTTCTGTTTATTGGCAACGTCTGAGTTAATTAGAGACACACCCGTGGTTGTATTTTAATTCACACTAGTACCACACTGCTTCTGTGTGCAACACCATGGGAGAGTCTAAAGAAATCAGCCAAGATATTAGGAAAATAATTGTGGACTTTCACAAGTCTGGTTCATGCTTGGGTGCAATTTTCAGACACCTGAAGGTGCCTCGTTCATCTGTAAAAACAATTATACGCAAGTACAAACAAGATGGGAATGTCCAGCCATCATACCGCTCAGGAAGGAGATGGGTTATGTGTCTCAGATGTGAATGTGCTTTGGTCCAATAAGTGCATATCAACCCAACAACAAAGCAAAAGACATCGTGAAGATGCTTGCAAAAGCTGGTGAGATTGTGTCATTATCCACAGTGAAACGAGTACTGTATCAACATGGGTTGAAAGGTCACTCTGCCAGGAAGAAGCCATTACTCCAAAAGAAACATATAAGATTAATGTTTGCAAATACAAACAGGGACAAAGACTTACATTTTTGAAGACATGTCCTGTGGTCTGACGTAACTATAATTTATCTGTTTGGCCATAATGACCATTGTTGCTCTTGGAGGAAAAAGGATGAAGCTTGGAAGCCTAAGAACACCATCCCATTTGTGAAACACAGGGGTGTCAGCATCATGTTGTGGGCTTGTTTTACTCCAGGTGGGACTGGTACTCTTCACAAAATAGATGGATGGCATCATGAGGAAAGAAGATTATGTGGCAATACTGAAGCAACATCTCAAGACATCAGCCTGGAAGTTAAAGCTTGAGCAGAAATGGGTCTTTCAAATGGACAATGACCCGAAGCATACTGCCAAACTGATTTCAAAGTGGCTGAAGGATAACCAAGTCAAAGTTTTGGAGTGGCCATCACAAAGCCCTGATCTCAATCCTATTGAAATTTTATGGGCAATGTTGAAAAGGCAGGTGTGGGCAAGGCGAGCTACAAGCATGGCTCAGTTACACCAGTTCTGCCAGGAGGAATAGGCCAAAATTCCTACCAACTATTGTGAGAAGCTTGTGGATGGATATCCAAAATGTTTGAGCCAAGTCATACTGATTTATGACAATGCTACAAAATACTAATGAAATGTACTTAAACTTTTGACTTTGCAGAAAGTAATAAAAATGCCTTAATAATTCTCTCTCTCTCTCTCTCTCTCTCTCTCTCTCTCTCTCTCTTCTCTGATTATTCTGGCATTTGGCAAATATGAGTAATTCTGCTTCCTAATTGACCTAAAACGAGTAAGGTTTATTCTGATTTCATGTCAGATAGTGAGAAAAACATGCATATGTGTCTCTTTATATAGTGTATGTAAACTTCTGGTTTCAACTGCAATACAATAATTACAAAATTGTGAGATATATGACTTTAGATAGAAGAAACATATTGACACTGTCAAAATAATTATTCCTAGCAATTGAACTAGATGTTTCCTTAACTAAGGGTTGATATCCTACAGAAATAGGTTTCTGTCACGATCCGCCATGAACCGTGCTGCAACATGCTCTTTGAAACTGGCAGATACTGTGCTGTAGTTGCTCTAGTACCATAAGCATCAGTCTATTTGAGATGGGGACTATGATAAGTAATGCATATCAAGGGGCATGAGCAGTAGTCTTGGTGAGAGAGTGGGGCCATTAGAATCACTCTAAGTTAGAAGGACGCATGAGTAGCTATATATGTGAGAGGGTTCATGAGCAATAGTTTATGTGAGAGAGGGGGTCATAAGTAGCAGTCTATGTGAGAGGGAGACACAAGCAGCAGTGAGAGAGGGGACCCATGGGCAGCAGTATATGTGAAAGAGTGAGCGCCATAAGCAGCAGGTTTTGTGAGAGGGGGCAATGGGCATCAGTCTTTATAAAAGAGAGGAGCCATTGGCAGCAGTTTATATGAAAGAAAGGGTGCCATAAACAGTGTTCTACATGAGAGGGAGACATGAACAGCAGTCCATGTTAGGAAGGGGGCATAGGGAGTAGTGTGTGTGAATGGGAGCCTTAAGGCTAGGTTTTGAAAAATGGGGTCATACAGAGCATTCTATGTAAAAGGGACATTGTTAGCAGTCTATAAGTAAAGAGTGGGCCATGTGGAGCAATCTAAGAGAAATGGGGGCACCAGAAGCAGCCTTTAATATTAATTCTAGCACTACATATAAATACAGTGCATGTGGTTAATATTTTTTGTTTGTGTGTGTAGGAAAGAGAGGATATATGCCTTGGGGCTTTTGTTTCTGATCTTTAAAGATCCTTGCAACACCTACCTATCTTTATCTACACATTGAAGTGCAAGAGGTTGTCTCTAATGCTTTAAAATAAACTGTCATCCTCCAGATAATATGCTGATATTAGAGGTATATGAAAGACTGGCAAAAAACAAAACGGTAGTCAGCTCACCTGGTCGATTGTGAAGGAGAGATGAAGAACAATGCCCGGACTCGATTGAGAAGCAGATCATCAGCAAGAGGGCAACAACACAAAACACAAACAAAATCAGTCCGCGGAGACATTTACTCAGAGTGTGAAAAATGATGGTTCCAAAATTTTATTTATGAAAGGCGTTAAGATCCCACATAAGAATCATGCAATTTTTTAGAATTTCAATTTTTTCATTTTTCTTATTATTATTGTAGACAAGCAATTTTGATCTATCAATTCTAGAAAATTTTTTGATAGTTTTATCCAGCAACCCATTTGGATAATCCTCTGACTTTGTCTAGAAAGAACTTCTTTCTCATAGATGGGAAACGATTAGGGATGAACATTTCTTTTATTCTAATAAGTTCTCCGTACAGGGATGGCATTAACACATGCTTTGGATGATTGGTCGACTTTGCATGTAAAGGGTTTGTTACGAGAGGTGGAATTTTCTAAACGGCAAAACCTTCCACCTTTTGTCATTTTGACCTACCGTGTAATGTCCAAAACTTAACACTATCCTTTTGCATTCTGTAGTTAAAAACTGGTTCTGCTGTTAGCATTATATATTGTGTGAACTCTATGGCTTGGGTTATGAGATGCCCCCTTCCCCCCACACCAGGAGCAGGTCGTCAATATAGCGACCATACCACCTGATGTGGGGGGAAAATTCTAAAACTATTTCATTTACTACCACTTATAGCACCCAGTTCTCTCAAATTTGCAACATTGTTAAAAAATATCTTCCTTTAATTACTGAACTAATAGCCCAAACAAAATCATTAAAGAAAGATGTTCGGTTATTTTCAAAACGAATTCGTACTCTAGGTTCTCTATTATCTCCCAGGTTGTTTTCTCCTCTAATCCGTATCATCTAATTAAAACCTGTGAAACACCAATGGGGGCTGTACAAATGTGGACATTTACTAGGTGATCACGTGTAGCCTGCTATTATATCTAAGGAAATTCCATTCGGTGTCATATAAACAAAGATTTTAAAAATGAATAGCTACATTAAATTGTAAACACTCGCCTTTGTAGTTTACTTAACTACTTGTACAGTATGTCAAAAACAATATGTTGGTGCACAAAACATGCTCCCTAAAGTCCGCATCGCGACATCTTGTTTGGATGCCAAAAACTTTGATTGTATGTATCTCATGGCGTCAAGACACTTTCAGGACGGCACATGCAAGAGACGTCACCCACTTCTCGTTTCAGGGTATAGAACGGGTTATTTAGAACCTGGGCAGAGGTGGCGATCTATAGGAGGAAGTTGCTGCAAGGGAGGCTGGTGGAATTCTTTACACTTGGCACCAGGATTCCATTGCGGTTTAAATAGACGGTATGATCTATTTGCCACTATAATTATTCATCATTTGCCATTGCAGTTGCATCCAACACTTTGATCTATGTTTTTAAAGCTAGGTATGTTTAGTTTTTATTTGTTTTACGTCATTTCCTCTCATCAATGAGAGATCACATGACCCGTTACAAGGGTATTTAAATTGTATTGTATATGTGTTTGATATTGCATGAATAAGGTGCTGCTGCACGGAAACGCGTCGGTCTCGATGCGACTTGCTGATTTTATGTGGATCTCTTTATCGCTCTTTCATAAATAAATTGTTGGAACCATTTATTCACCTCTGACGACATTTCTGCCGATGGACTGTTTTTGTTTTGTTTTGTGTTGTTGCCTCCTTGCCTATATGATTCTGTCTCATCGAGTCCGAGCGTTGTCATCTCTCCTTCACAACGACAGGTAGCTGACTACCGTTTGTTTTTTTGCCGGCTTCATATGCCTGCAAGGCAAGTCGTGCTTCCAGACTACTCTTTGTACATATTGTGAATAATTACTCTTACAGTGCATTATAATTTGTTTTACGGTTCCATTATTAACCACTATGGCTGAGGATTTGGCGATTTCCAAGCAACCTTAACGGCCAGACGCCAGAGAACTGCGGAGGTCTTCTCACGTATCGAACAACGTGATGAGTTTGTTGATAATGAGATAATGAATGACTAGTTTCATTAGTTTCATAGTTTGTCAAGGCTAAAAAACAGAGAAAGTCGTCCATCTAGTTCAGCCTGTGGTGCTAAGGATTTGATTCCAGAGGAAGGCAAAAAAAACCCCCAATGAGGTAGAAGCCAATTGTCCTCCATTTTCGGGAAATTCCTTCCCTGAATCCAATATGGCAATCAGAAATCCTGGATCAATGGACCCCTATCCTGAATACAAGTCAACTATAACTTGTTAAATTATTACGCTCCAGAAAATGCATACCAAACCCTTTCTGAACTCGGTTATGAATTAACCATGATCAGTCCCTCTTGCAGAGAATTCCATAGTCTCACTTGCTCTTACAGTAAGAATCTTTCTATGTTTATGTAGAAACTTTCGTTCCTCATGGACGTAAAGGACATGAAAAACGTATGACGTTCTAATGGAATAAAGAACTTAAATTATTGGTTGGGACCAAACCACTTTGAATCTTTGTGGAAAAACACATGATCCCTAGGGGCTTGTGCCATAAAAAGTTTCCCACACCATGTCAGACCACGTCATTTATGGACAATGGTATGCATTCTTAGTGAGTGCCTCCATGAAATTAATTTAAATTATTGATCAAGCATGAGGTAGAAGTAAGTAGCTTCTATTAACACTGATATTCTTGACTTTAAAGGACATTTTACGTTTCTAAAGAGTCCACTACACTATATAAAAGCCTGGGATGAAAAAATACAACACAATTGAAGAAGTCTAGAGGACTAATATGTTGATTATAAGAGCAAAAAATTTGCCCGTGACCGAATGACTATGACAAAAACAAACATATCCACCCTGGCAAAACATAAATAAAGGATTGAGATTTGTGTTGCAGCGATTTTCGTTGGCTTATCGAAATCGGGCAATAGCGATATCGGGCACCATCGATAAGGTTTTCGATAGTCGATAGTCGATCATCTCATGGCTGATGACCATTAAAGTCTATGGGGAGCAACAACACCTATCATTCTTACACCGAAACCAGGGCTTGGAGAGATGGAAATTACACCAGCCACAACAGTACAAATGGATACCTGCTACATCTTAGGCTCACACAACACTTAAGCTATAAAAAGCCACAGAAAAAAGTCACACACCTTCCACTATCCCTGTCTTGTACACAGCATGACCCTTAAACCTGCATCACCCACAAATTTAAAAAGTGCCCAGAAGGCAGTATTATTTGAACCATCATTTACTTGAACTGGACAATTGAATATCCCTGTCCTGGAACGCAAGCATGACCCTAAAAACTGCATGACCTCACAGGATTAAAAAGTGCCGGAAAAAGGGTGTCTTTCACACCACCATTTTAGTGAACTGGACATTGACTATACCTGTCTGCGACCGCAGTATGACATTAACCTGTCTGACCCCAGATAAAAAGTTCGGAAAAGGAGTCTTTCAACCACCATTTTAGTTGAACTGAAATTGACTATAACCTAGTCCTGGGACAGCTGTATGACCATTAAACCTTGTCTGACCCCCAGATTAAAAAAGTGCGGAAAAGGAGTCTTTCTTCAAAACTAAAATCACCATTTTAGTTGAACTGGTAATTGACTAAATACCTGTCCTGTGCCACAGCATGGACCCAGGGCAGAGTTACAGTGGGTGCGGTGCGGCCCAGGCTGCGTTCGTCATCCTATTAACCACGCAGTGGTTAAAATGCCCCTGATGATCGCAGCAACGAAAAACTGTCGTGCTGAAAAGCAGAGTGCGGAGCGGAAAGTGTGAAGACTTCCAGCCTTATCAGTTACACTAGTCAAGACCTGGGTAGCGCTTGCCCCTCGTATCGAGGTGGTTGGACCAATTGAGCTTCCACTTGGAAATTAGGTGGTTAACGTCCTGTTACACCCAGGTGCCCTTTTTCTTGGCACATTCTTTTTCTCATTTTACTCAAACGTGCGGGAGGAAATTGTCTCTGTACTTTGTTTCTGTCCGGTGCTCATAATCCATGTCCTCTGAATAACCTCATCTGGTCAAGTTTTCCTGTACTCCCTTGTACCCAAAAAATTTCAGAGGGATTTTTTTTAACAGCTATTTGTACATGCAAGTTTTTTTTAGTAGTTTAATTCTAGAAAAACATTTTTAAAATAGATTGGGAATCCCACATGTCTTTGGTTTCTCTTTTTTTAAATTATATTAAATGGGTTGTCTCAATACAGGGAATTGATAGCTGTTTAAAGACTTGCAAAAAACAAAGTCATTTTGCAATTATGTGTCCATTAACGTGTCCTACCTATTCCTGTTTCTGACAGTACCATCACCCTTGAGCCACTAGTGAAAATTGTGAAGAACAAATGTCTGTTAGAAGCAACATTTTTTTTATAATAGGACCTGTAGTATAGCTGCATGTCACAGCAAAAATGCCTCCAAAAATTCAAAGCATGACCCTTGACCACTTTGGACAATTGTGAAGAACAAATGTCTGTTAAAAACAACATTTATTGTAATAGGACCTGTATATAGCTGCATGTCACAGCAAAATGCCCCAAAAATTCAAAACATGACCCATGAGCCACTTTTGACAATTGTGAAGAACAAAGCCCTATTAGAAACAACATTTTTTAGAATAGGACATGTATTATGCTGCATTTCAAAGCAGCATGACCCAAAAAATTATAAAAATGACTTCTCAGCCACTGTTAAAAATTGGAGGGAAAATGCCACTTAGAAGCCACATTTCTGTTCCAAAGGACCATGATTATAGCTTATCTCACAGCAACATGCCCCCAAAAAATTATCAATATGACTTCAAGCCACTGTTAAAAATTGTGAGGCAACATGACCCCAAAACCATTGACAATGCGAAAAATTCTAAAGATGAAGTGAGTAAATGGAATATGGTTTTGTCATGAAACCTTGGTGTCTTTTACAGTCTCCTCACAGCAAAACCAGCAAAATGAACTGTTGGGAACTGAGAATAAAAATTGCAGTAGAAATGATCATTTTAAAAATAAGTTTTTCAAGAGGCCCATTTCTGTTTGGAGAGGAATGTAAACGTAGACCAGCAACTAATCGTGACCTCGCAATTGGGGCCACAACATCATCAGAGATCCATGCCTGATTCATCTTGATGAAAGTCAAACGATCCACATTATCTGTGGAAAGCCAGATGCGTTTGTCTGTAATGACTCCTCCAGCTGTGCTGAAGGTCCGCTCAGATATGACGCTGGCTGCTGGGCAGGACAACACCTCTATGGCGTGGCGAGTCAGCTCGGGCCATTCGTCCATTTGGATACCCAGAAGTCTAGGGGTCCGGAACACATACAAAAACATCGGTGTTGAGACGCAGATAGTCGTGCACCATGATCTTAAGCTGGTCTCTGGGTGTTGTATGTGTGCCCTGCATTGCATGCGTTGGTGAGGTGATAAATAAAGATTGCCAGAGGTCACCCATTAGGCTTCTGCCACCTTGCCTGCTGCTGCTGCCGCTACGGCTACTTGGCACTCTACTGCTGTCACGTCGCTGGCGTTGTTCCACCGTGACATTTGAAGAATGTGAAGCAGACGCAACAGATGTCTCCAGTTGATCAATCAGCAAGGTCTCCATTTCCTGCATTTTACTCTCTATTTGGGTGGGTGGAAGGAAAGTGCTGAGATTTGTTTTGTACCGGGGATCCAGGAGGGTGGCAACCCAGTAACTGTTGTTCATTTTGATGGCCTTAATGCGAGGATCATGTTGGAGGAAATGGAGCATCCAAGCACTCATGTGAGAGATGGAGCCTTGATTTCCCAAGCCTCTGGGTCGAGGGGCACTAGCAAACTGATCTTCCTCATCTTCCTCCTCCGCCTCAAATTCGCACCAACCTCTTTCCAAGACAGGGACCTTGGTAACATCGGTGTCTAGGAATACCTCCTCCTCCTACTCCTCCTCCGCTGCCTCCGGCACAGCTTCAACACAGCCCTGACTTGACTGAGATTATGCACCCTGAGAGCTGATGCGCCACCTTGCACTAGCTCTGGACCCCGAACCACTGCCTAATGAAGACCGATGAAATTGTGAAACTGTCGGGCCTTGTGGATTTGACGGAGAGAAAGGCTCCGTGTCCGCATCTGTGTCTGTCTCCTCCTCCGTCGTTCCAGAACTAAGATCACCACAATGCTCATGCTGACAAGGGCATTGTCCGCACTGACCATTTTGGTGGCTTCTTCAAAACTGGCAAGGATTGTGCAGAGCTCTTTCACCTGCCTCCACTCTCGGTAGCTCAACAACAATCGCTGGAGCATGTGGAGGGTGGAATTCCAGCGTGTTGCCACGTCAACAATGAGAAGGTTGACGGGGAGCCGAGCTGACGCTGCAACGCAGCCAGGCGGGACGAAGCAGGGTGCGAAACGGCGGAAGTGCGAATTCAGACCTCGAGCCTTCTTCAGCAGGCAGTCCAGACCCGGGTAGCTCTTCAGAAATTTCTGGACGACGATGTTCATGACATGTGCCAGGCAAGGGATGTGCTCCAGCCTACCGATCTTAAGGGGGGCCAGCAGATTTCGCCCGTTATCGCATACCACCTTGCCTGGCACAAGGTTCTTGTCACCCAGCCAGCGCTCGGTCTCGTTGCGGAGAGCCGTCCACAGCTCCTGCCCCGGGGGGGGCCGGTCCTCCAAGACAGATTAATTTAAAAATGGTTTGGGTGTCTCGGGGCACGAAAGCCACCAAAAGGACCGGGGGGGAAAAGACCCCTGCACATCCCTGGGGTTTTTGGAAAAACGTGCGCCAAGCCTAAAAACCCACCGTCACCTCAAGACATCCACCCAGCTCCCCCCAATAGCTGTCAAAAGAATAAGGGGCCCTTTGGCCTTATTTCCCAATGGGGCAGTGGTCAGAGGATTTTTCCGGCCACAGATGCAGACAACGCGCTTGAAATTTTTAGATGACACGTGGCTGGAAAGGGCGGGGGACGGTTTTTCGGGCAAAGAAATGCCTGCGGGGCATCTGGTTTTGGGGGCAGGCAAGGGCCATGACTGGGGGAACCCTCTGTGTCCCCCCAGAGGGAAAGGGAAAAATTTTTCCCAAAGGGCCAAAACCCAAGCAATGCCGACATTCAGGTTTTTGGTTTTGGGAGGGTTTTGGGTTAAAGTTTTCTTCTGCTCCCAAACCTGGAAACAGAAGGTTTGGCCTAGACTGGCCGCTGAACGGGTGCAGGTCGTCAAACTGGGGGAAGGAAAAGGGGGTGGGAGGGGTCTCTGGTGGTGCGGGTGGTATTTTGGCACGGTGGGGGCTGAAGGGGGGGGGGCTGATCCCTGGGGCAAAGGGAAACGCTTGGGGGGGGCCCGGGGAGGGGGGCGGAGACAGAGGGGGGCCCAAGGGGTTGGGGCCCCGGGCAAACCGGGGCCACGAAAGCGTGCGGGTCTTTCAAACTGGGGGAAGAAAAGGGGTAGGGGGTTTCTCGGGTGAGCCGGGGGTTTCTGGGGCGCGGTGGAGGCTAAGGGGGCTGATCCCGACATAAACTCTGAAGACAGGGCGCTGGGGAACGTTTGGTGGGGGCGGAGGAGGAGGAGGCGGAACAGAAGTGTGACAGTGGTTGGGGGCCCGGCGTCGGCGGGCCTTTTTTTGGGAAAGGTGTTGCCCCCCAAATTCAACTCAGCATTCGCTGAAAGTGACTAACATGTTGGGGTGGTTAACCATTTAAAGGGTTTCTTGCTTCTACTTTTTTTGGAAAAATTTTTTCCCGGCAAAGGTGGCAATACATCGCTGGGGAACAAAAGGTTTGCTCAAAAAAGGCCCGGGGCTTGAGGGGTCCTGGACCTTTTTGAGGGCGATAACAGGAGGGGTTTGGCTGACCGTGGCTGGGGGGAAAATCACATCAGCGGACTTCGCACCCCCCTTTTTTCCCTTTTTTTGGGGGGGGAAACCTGAATTACACTCCCCCAATGGGTCTTCCTCCTCCCCCCACGGGATAAAGGGCCTCCAAGCAAATTCTGCGAAAAAAACCACATGGACCCCAAAATTCGTCATCATCATAAACCCACGGGTGACTTGGTCTTCCTTTGCATCCAGAAGCTGCGGGGTAAAAAGCAAGAGGCCGGGAAGGTGTTTTCCGACCGCCCGGGATTTTTGCCGTTGACCGCCCTTTTCCTCCCTGATGGCCCTCATAAATGGGGGTCCCGAGCAGGGGGAAAATCATCCCTTTGGGCCCCTTTTATTTTTTTTAACCCTGCCTTCTGACCCCAACCGCATTTTTTTCACAAAGAGGTCCCTTCCCGAAAATGGATTTCCACAGTGGGGGGGGTACACAAGGTTTTACATTTGGGCGGGTTCATGTTGGGCGGATTTCTGATTTATGCTGTGACACAATTTTTGGGGCCCGACGGGGGGGAAAAGAGGAGGTTTGACTGCGGGAAAGCAGGGGTTTTATTTAAAACCCCTGAAGGCCCGATTGGCGACGCTGTTCGTTACAAAAATTCAAAGGGCCCTGACCCAGCGATAAAAGGCCTAGGGGCCCCCTGCAACTGACGATCCCTGGCATGCGTATTGTCCCAAACACGGGGAAAGGAGCCCCTTACTCGTACCTCTCCCTTTCCATGTGCAAAACCGCCCCCCTTTTGTTCGCTTACCATCGCATTTCGTTTCCATTTTTCAGAAATAAAAAAATTTTGAGAAGGGGTATGGAAGATTTTTTGGAAACCCTCTTATTACAAGAGGCAAATCACAGCTATTCTCAAATCCAGAGGTACAGGGGGAAGGGAGCTTTCACCATGACAAAAGCTGACCCCCACTGTTTTTTTGGGGGGGTTTTCAGGTCTGAAAAGGGGCGGCCCCCTCCATTTAGTTTCCCCCCTTCTCCAACAAGCTTTCCCCCTAAGGGATACACCTCATTTACTAAAACCATTGCCACCCTTTGAAGATAAAAATTAGCCCTGGTTGCCCCATGCGGGAGATAAAATTTACGGGTTTTTAAAATGGTGTTTTTTAAAAAAAGTAAAGCCCTTTGCACTTTTAAAATTCAAAAAATTTTAGGCATTTAAATTATTTACTAACTCACCTCCCCCGGCACTTAATACCCCCCACAAAAGAGGGGAAAAATTTGGATTCTAACGAAGGGGGAATTTCGTTTAAATTTTTCGGGAAAAACCCTTTGGGTTTTCTGAACGAAGTCGAATTTTGGGGTACTTCGGGTGAACCAGGTTTGTTTTTGGGATTGAAAAAAATGGCGCGAGCACAGGGCTTTTCATGGGGAAAAAGCACCGGGGAGGAAGAAGGGCCATGGGCCTGCAGACATTTTTCGGGGAAGTTTAAGCCAATCAGAGACCGGCGGGTTTCCTTGACGTCCCCCGCACTAAAAACCCGGGGCCCGCGGGGGCTGGGAGCTCACACCCCCTCCACGTATTTGATAGGGAAGTTGCTGAAAACGGCTGATTTTTTGATAGCTTTTAAAAAAGGAACTGTTTTTTTTAAACACCTTTTTTTTGGGGGGTTTGTCCACCGTCTAAAGAACTGCCCCTTAATGTTCTATTTTTTGATTTTTTTGGGGGGTATTGGGAAATTCGAATTTCCAGTGGGGCGTCCACTCCCAAGCGCATAAAAAATTTTAAAATTTTAAATCGCTCCCCAGCACATTGAAATCCAAGGGGGATCTAACCAGTTTCCTGTTTTATTCATTTAAAAAAACAGGGGTTTTTAACAATAAAAAATTCCACTTTAAATTTTTGGCTGCTCAATTCTTTTGCGCAATTTACATCCAGGGTTTAAATTTTAAGCGTTTTTTTTTCGGGCTGTGGTGACCCAAGAAATGCCTTTTTTAAACCCCCAAAAAATACAATTTTCCTGTACCTAATTCAAAAGGGCAAGGTTTAAATTTTTTTTTTTTTTCTCTTGTTTTGTAGCTTTAGAAAACACGAAATTGAAAAAACCGCTACAAACCCAAAAAAGTTTTTTGGCGCTCAATTCTTTTGCGCTTTTAAACACCCGGGGGTTTAAATTTTTAAGCATTTTTTTTTTCTGCTGGGGTTGACAAAAAAAAAACCAAACAATTTTCACCCCCAAAAAAATTTAAAATTTTTCATAAAGCATAATTCACAACAAAGGGTTTAAATTTAAAATTTTTTTTCCCTCTTTGTGAAGCGTAGAAAACACCCTTGTAACACGTTAAAAAGCTCGTATTTTGTGGTTGCTAAATTTGTTTAGGGCAATTTACATCCAGGTTAATTAAGCTTTTTTTTTTTTCTTTTTTCGTGTTGAAAAAAATAAACCTTCCTTTTACCTCAAAAAAACCCCCAAAAAATTTAATTTTTTTCCTGAACAAATTTCCCACAAGGGGAAGGGTTTAAAATTAAAAATTTTTTTTTCCCTTGTCTTGTAACGAAAAAACACGAAAATTGTAACACCTACAAAGCTAGTATTTGGGGCTGTTTCAATTTTTTTTTGCGAAAATTTTACATCCAGGGGTTAATTAAGCGTTTGTTTTTCTGCTGGGTTGAAAAAAAATAAACCGTTTTTTTCACCCCCAAAAAAATTACAATTTTTCCTGAAGAAAAAATTCACAAGAAAAGGGTTAACTACAATTTTTTCTCTTGTTTTTTAACCCTTAAAAAAACACCCTTTGTAACACCAAAAAATCTAGTATTTTTTTAAACTAAATTTTTTTGGCAAAAATTTTAAAACATCCAAGGAAAAATTAAGCGTTGTTCTGCAGGTACTCTTTAAAAAAAAACTTTTGTTTTTCCCCGGGCCCCCGAAAAATTTCTGTAGCATAATTATACCAAAAGGGAAAATAATGCCTTTTTGGGGCTTTTATATTCAGTAAAAAACCCCAAGTTTTTAAACGGAACTAAAATTTAAATTTTTTTCCTGCCCTTTTTGGGTGGAGCACAATTTATACCCAAAAAGGGTTTTTAACCAAGCTTGTTACTGGGTTCATTTGGATTCAAAAACAGGGTGTGTTTTTTAATCAAAAACAATATCTTCATCAAACAGTGTTTTTTACTTTTTAAAATTTTAAACGTATTAAAAACAAAAGGGGGGTGGAGGCTCTTCACCGCGATGGCAGAGACACAAACATTCCGGGCCCAGGCCCGCAGCACAGAAAGGGGAACGTCGCAGCGGGGGTCACTGGGTGAGGCCACCCCTGCCGCTGTCACAAAGCGGCCGTGTCTAACTATCAACCCAAGGGTTCTTGTTTGGGTTGACTGGGTCATCCATTTTCCTCTAAATTTGACATCTAAAAAAACCCCCAGCCAAAATTTCGGGGGGAAACCGCCCAACCACAACCCTTATTTTGGAAACCCCCCGGGAAGGGGGGCCCAGCGGCCCTCACCACCCCTCAACCCCCCTCGGGCCCATCCGTTCCCCCACCCCAGAAAACTACTAGGGGGTTGGGCCCAGCGCCACTATAAAGCGAGGATGAACAATTTGAGGAGGGCAGCAGCAGCTACTTGGCAGCGAAAAAAAGGGGCCCCAAAAAGCCCCTTTTGCTTCTTCAGTAGGCAGCAAAGTAAAAAAGTTGAGAGGGGCCAGGGGAGGTCATTTTTGAAAGGGGGAACCCTGCATACCAAAAACCGGGTGTTGAGGACACCCAGTGACATAAAAACACAAATAAAATGAAAAAATTTTACCCCGACCGCAATTTGGGGACCCGGGGTGAGGCAAGGGTTTCCCATCATCTGAGGAGAGAGGGGTCAGCTTGGCCTTTCAGGCGGGCGGCCAGCCACCCAAGGGGGTCGTGGGGGCCGTGAGTCACCCAGGATAGCATAGAGTTGTCAGGACCAAGGGGCCAGGGGGGAAAAAAAAAACCTGCTTCCGGGCCAAAAAGGGACGGCACGGGGGCTAAAAGCAGGCGGGGCGGCAGTAGCCCAACTAGTGGGGCCCCCGTTGGGGGGAAAATTTCCCGGGAAAACCTCGGTGGGGGCAGCTCTTTGCAAAGACACCGGGAGGACCGAAAAAGGGTAAAAAGTAGAATCTTATGCAGAAAGGGGAAGCGGGCCGGGAGCTAACTTGGGCAACATTGGCCCGGGGTCAACACTTTGAAAGCGTCCCCAACCAGTGGCCTGGGAGAAACGGGGCCTCAATTGGGGTCCTTTTCCTCCCGGGCCCGCGGCAACATCCACAGCGCCCAGTGGCACACATGCCATTTGGCAGCCACCCAAGGCTCCCCCACCTCGCAAAAAGGAGCTTTTCTCTTTGAACCCTCATTTTCCCGGTGCAAAATGCTCCTGTTTCCTCGCAAATTTCCGGGGGCCCCCACAGTCTTTCAGTGGGGGCGATTGCAAAGAACTACAGTATGCGCCCAAACCCCATCCAAGGTGCAAAATTTAAAAAAACCGACTCCTGTCCAATTTTTTGGGTTGCTGCAGTCCCCCCCCTTTCCCCAAAGGGTTTAAACTCTGCACCTTTCCAGAGAACTAATGGCTTGTCCCGGCCGAATGGAAAAGTTCCAAGCCGTAATTTCTTTTCCAAAAAGGAGTACCAGCACTTCATAAATATGTAGAACAAAGGGTTTGGGCCAGTCCTTGACTTTTTAGTTTTTTTCCCAAAGGGTGCCCCGGGCCACCCGCGGCCCTTCTGGGCTGTAACTACGGCCCAGGGCCATACATTTTCCTTTTAAACCCGGCCCACTGGGGGGAATGTGTTTCCCCCGTCCCCGGGCACACCAACAACTTGGACGGGAAACCCGCTTTCTCCTCCCCCTTTGTAAAAAAACTGGGGGGCCCCTTTTCCCCAAATTTGTCCCGCCTCCTCCTCCCCCCACCACCACCCCCAAATCTCAGCCCCAAAAAGTACTGCCCATCAACCACTTTAGTAGGGAAACACGTTTTCACGCTTTCTCCCCCTTTCCCTTGCCTAGGCGAACAAAAGTCACATCGGGGGGCTGGGAAAATTTTCCCCCCGGGCGCCATGAAAGCAAGAAACCCAAAGTGGGGCTTTCTGCGCCCCAAAATTTCCAAAAGGGAAACCATGGTGAGGACAATGGAGGAAAAAGGGGGTCCCCCGCGGCCCCCGGAGGGGGGTTTGGGCCATGTCCCCCTGAAAAGGGCGCAACGTAATCAATCGGTTGTAAAAAGGGTTTCCTGAAGTTTTCCCCCACCGATCTTCAAAAAGTTTCCCTGAAAAAGGGCCAGGAAACTGTGAAACCCATTTTAAACCCCATTCCTACAAAGCTTGGGAACACCCTCCTCGAGTTGAAATTTGGCAAAACCCGGCCCCCCAAAAAAACCACCCCTTTTATATGCATTTTTTTTTCCACCCTTTGGGAAATTTTCCAAGCCTGCACATTTTGGACCGACTGTATGAACAGAGAAAGGGCCATTAAACGTTTTTTCGATGATCCAGGGGGACAGGAGTATTTCCCCTTTTTGGGGTTTACCTTTGTTTTTGTTCAGCAGTGGGCACCCATGCTTGCACCTGCCTTGTTGTTGAGGCCATTCGGGGAGGCCACTTTATTTGTCACCCGCCAGGACAGGGTAAATGAAAATTTTTTTCTTTTCCACCTTCATGTCCGGAACGGGAGGGGGGAAAAATCTTTTCTGGGGGGGACGGAGAATTTTTGGGAAAACAAAAAAATCTCGCCCCCCTATGAGCCCCCGGGGGGATAAAAATGGAGGGGGTGGAAAGGGGAGGACATTGGACCCCAGAAGCTTTGGGCTGGTAAAAGAGTGGATTTTCTCCCCCAGTTAAAAAAGAGGAGACCCTTGAGCAGCGGGAGGAGGTAGTTTGGAGATGAGGAAAAAAGAGGCAAAAGACCCCCCAACACCGTGGCAGTAAAAACAGAGGAGATGGAGAACAGGGAGCCCCTCGGATTCACTTGTGCAGAGGGCCCCGCACATGCTAAAAATTTTCCCTTTGGCTATTTACAGCCAAATATCACTTCCCCCGGCAGGGGGAAATGACTTCTGGCCCCTCCCCCCTATTGGCCCCCCCGGCTACCCCCCCGGGGCCCAAAATGGGAGTTTTTTCCCCATCTATTGAGAAAAAGTTACAAACCAAATACTATAGGGAAATCCTCCGAGCCCTTTTGGGCCGCGCCTATGTGCGGCATCACCCTCCTCTGACAGGTCTGACCAGGGGGTTCTTCACGCTCACCGTACTTCTTGTTTGCGCAAGTTTAGGGGGAAAGGGTTTGGGGGGTCGGAGGCAGTCCCAAAGCTCCATCAGCAAAACCCTTAAGTCGGGAGTCACTGATGAGCACTTCCTTCACCCCCAGTGAGGGGGGCAGTTGCCAGCAGCAGCAGCAAAAAACCGGGAGCAGACCCTAAACCCAAAAAAAAAGGTTTGGGGGCCTACTTACACACTCTGCCACCCCAGTTAGAAAAACCGCTGGACTACGGGGCCCGGCCAAACGGATGTGTGGCCGTAATTTTCCGATTTTGGGCAGTTGAGAACTGTCCTGCCCCGGCCAGTATGTGGCATCAAGTGGGTGTTCAGTGCGGCGGGGGCCATCTTTTTACCCCAAGGAAACCCGTTTGCCAGGGGAAAATTTTGGGGAACGACTGCCCCTTTGCAAATGAACCCAAGGTGGATCACCGGGATTTCCAAAACCCCAAAAGCCTTATTGCTTCAGAACCATCACCATGACGCCTCACCCAAACTTTTGAAAAAATGAGCCCGGGGTTTTCAAACTCCCTGCCTCACCACTTTTCCCAAATGACCCCCCCCGCCTGAAGCCACAAAACTGCTGACATTTTTCCAAACTGCCACCAACCCATTTTTTAACCAGGGACTGGTATTGCCACCAACCTCCAAAAACTCGTCATTGTCCCCACTGGTCTGACCCTTTCCTGTTTGTTTTTTGCGGGTGCCTTTGAAAATCCCACTTTTCCATTGTTCCACTGCCCGACCTCAGCTGCTGCTGTGGCTGCCTGTAAACCTACACACTCTGTCATTTTGCCTTTGTCTGACCTCAGGGCGGTTTGCTGGGGGCTGCTGCCTTTAACCAAACACATTTGTTCTTTTGGCCACCCCTTGGGGCCCCTACTCCTTTTTTTTTCCCCACCTCCAGAATGTCTTGTCCCATTTTCCCAAAACCTCTTTCGCTGCTGTGGCTGCCCCCCGTGACCTACACACGGGTATTTTAAAAGGGGCCCACTGTCGACCTCATGCTGCGCTGTGCTGCTCCCCATGCCCTACACACTCTTTCATTTTTGCCAACTGTCT